>JANHFN010004317.1:77820-88479 GCA_032468175.1 Toxicocalamus goodenoughensis
TGCTTTTACAATTTAACCCAGTCAGCCAAAACTTTCACTTCTTATCTTCCTCCTGCACATTCTTTTCCGGTCGAGTTTTCCTTTGTGGTGGCCATTTCTGACCACCACTGCAACTGCCTTTGGGAAAGGGAGTAATGGCCAGCTGAGGAGAAGAGATGCGGCTCTCCTCAACCCTGCTGCAGTCTCCCCACTCTTTACCACCTCTACGGGGTGGCTTAGCCCTGAAACTTAGCTCCAGTGGCGAGCCGAGACAGAAACCGCGCATGATCGCGGATTTCTGTCTGTCGCCAAAGCCCTTCAAACCGGAAGTCTGGTTAGCAATTTATTTATCAGTTCCCTTCCAGTTCCTCAGAAAATTCTGTAAGACTTTTCTAGCTATTAATTTTCCACCTCCTGTTTATTATTTCCTCTTTTCTGTCCATACTGCATCATGTTTGATGTCATCAGCAGTTGCCAAGACAACACAGAATTCCAACTCAGGCAATTGAAAAGGAAGGACTATGTTTCTGAAATATATTGTTTGCTTTTTAACTGAGGTTTTTTTTTTTACAGGTCAAGATACTCATATCAGAATGTACCATGGAAAGGAGAAATGGGATAATGAAAACCTAAAAAGAGGAAACAAAAGAGTGAAAATTATACTTTGGGGAAATTGTGTGCATTTTTTAAAAACTCAGATCATTTCATGCCCTCAGCAACACTAGAAAAAGAAATTGGTACTAAAGACTGAATTGAATGAAATACATAAATGTCCAAATAAGCCAAAGATGTAAGTTTCTCAGACATGCAAAATTACAATTTGCTGTAAATCCATTGTAGGGCCCAAAGGCCAGTGTGTATGTGGCAGTGGAGTACAAGGAAGCACTGAGATTCCCCCTGCCTCCCCCCCAGAAGTGGCCTCCTATAGCATCAGGACAACAGAAGTCCTGAAATAAAGTGATAATGCTTTCAAATTTTAGTATTGTTTGCAACAGATTAACAAAGAAAACGTTGGAGCAAGAGTTCCACTCTTGGCTATTCTCTTCCCATTGGCATCTGTTCTTGCATTTTGGTCATTATAATTCAACCAATGCTAATTTTATGTAAGTCCAGGTCATTTTGTTGCTTTGGAAAGCCGTTCTTGAACGTTTAAATCAGAGGTCTCCAACCTTGGCCACTTTAAGACTGGCTGAGGAATTCTGGGAGTTGAAGGCCACAAATCTTAAAGTGGCCAAGGTTGGAGACCTCTGGTTTAAATGACTGTTGCATATTCATTGATCTTATATAACCATATTGGAAGGGTGTGTCTCATGTTTGCTTAAAAACAGTGATTGATTAATCAATTAATACATAAACAAGAGTATAGCTTAGATTTATACTACTATGAGTAAGATTTTTATTTGATGTTCTCTTTTTTTGTTTTTGATTTGCTTTGGTTTAGAACATTTTTTTAAAAAAACCTTGCTATTTAATCTTGCAGTGCAGTTCATCATCATTATAATAAAAAGGAGAACAACAACAACAAACTCGACCAAGCAACAAAATAGCAAAAGAACAGCACTGAACAGAATGCAAGTCACAGAAATCTTAGAATTGAATCCATTGATATTTAATTGATGCCTCCTATGTATCCTTCTATGGATGTATTTCCTTATAGATTTTAATATGGCAGGTTCACCTTCTGGAACTTTTATAGGTTATTTCTGAATAACTTTCTTTCCTTTCTGTAGCTAGTCAGCATTTATTAAGTGATTTTATGATGGTTTGTATCAAGCAGACTTGTTTTGAATTTTTATATAGGTAGAACATAGAATTATAGGGCTGGAAGGGACTTTGGGGATCGTCTAGTCCAGGGATCTGCAACCTGCGGCTCTGGAGCCACATGCGGCTCTTTTGGCCCTCTGCTACAGCTCCCTGTTGGCTGGTGCCACCACTGGCTGGCTCCTCCCCTCCGCATCACTCCTTGCCTGCCTGAGAAGGTAAGGGTGATGGCAGGGGATGGAGACTCGCTCCATATTCCAGAGCAGGAGGTGACTGGGTGGGAGTGAGTGGCCTCGAGTTGGCTACGCCTACCCAGTCACACCACTTGTTAGATTATTGGCTCCCAGTGTTTTCTTTTCTGTAGGAAATGGGTCCAAATGGCTCTTTGAGTGTTTAAGATTGCAGACCCCTATTCTAGTCCAACTCCCTGCTCAAGGCAGGAGTCCCTATACTATCCTGATCAAATGGTTGTCCAGTCTATTTTTGAAAAACCTCCAGTGATGGAGCACCCACAACTCCGGGAGAATGTAATACTGAATATTAGACAAAACAACAGTCTGCTTTTTTGTGGAGATAATGGCATTATTTATTTGTTTTGGGTAGTGCAGTGGTTCAGCAGTTAAGACACTGGATTTGTCAGTTGGAAAGCCAGCAGCCAAGTTTAAGATCTGAGCACCATGTGACAGGGTGAGTTCCCCGTCCTTGGCCCAGTTCCTGCCAACCAAGCAGTTTTAATAGGTATCACTTCAGTGGGAAGGTAACAGCATAACAACACTCCATGATGTCATGCTGGTCACATAACCACAGAAATGTTTTTGGATGGCACTGGCTCCATGGCCTTTAAACGGAGATGAGGAGGCATGAGTAGTGAAGTTAAAAAAAATCACATTATTTGAAAAAATAAGTAATGGGGTCAAATTGTTTAAGAACCACTGGTTTAGGGCTTAAGTTTACAGCATATGTGTTTCAAAAATATGGAGAAAGCACAGAGGATTAGTTTTTGCATTTCTTTGATCTCATTCAATCTCAATGTTTCCCGCCTAGATATTTTAGTTCTATTAGAGTTACAATATTAAACAGAACTCTACACCTTTATTGACCCACGCAAGTACAAAATGCTGTATTGTATGAATGTATTATGTTTATATATACACATTTTGCTGTGCACAGTTGGTTCAGCTTTGACTGACCAATAAACAAGATATTTATCAGCTGAATTTACTGTATTCAAGTTTGTTTCTTTTCTTTCAAGGACATTTTTTTCAACATATTTAGACTTGGAATCAAATAACTCATGACTCACAAATTCATATGCTATATTGCCAAAACAAGGGTCATTATTTGTGTAAATAAGACTGTTTGTATAAATGACTTTGCTAGCCACAACATCTTCTATCAGGAAAAAAACAAGTGAACAACATACTGCCTGATTCACACATTTTGCTAAGCTTTGAGTTGCTTAGTTAAGATTTGTTGAAAAATTACAATTGGATGAAAGTGCACAATAAAAAGCCAAAACAATGTAAAATAATTTTATGTAAAGAAAACTGTTTTGCATTTTTTGCTGTCTTGTTGATTAAGAGTTTAGGGCTATTATAAATAGGTTGCCAAAGCCAATGACACATTTTTCCAAAACAATACACAATGTAATGAATTGAGCCAATATGTCTTCAATATTGCCTCCATTTCACCTTGGCGACCATATTTACCTATTTTAACTTTATGTTAAATTTAAGTTTATGATTTCTCTTGAAAAAGGAACTGTGTAGATAGAAAGACACATAATCCTGTAGATTTTTCATAAATGTAGACCTTTTGAGGGTATATATCTGATGCATTATCTTTATATTGTCATTTGGCCGGTTTGCTTTTTCCAACTGAAAAGACTTTTAGAGCTACTGGTAAATTGGATAGGAGTTGTAAAGTGGAATTTCATTTACTTGTTAATTAGAGAATGTCTCAATGAGCGGAAATAAAACCACCTGGACATGCGTTTGGAATCTTAATTTATATGTGTTTTGCAGTAAAATAGCTGTCTGAATGGAAGTGCTTCACTGCCACTGAAGAGCTTTTTATTTAGCTCACAGTGGACCTTTTGTATTAACTCTAGTGCTCAGGTGCTAGTCTGACAGCATGTTCTATTACTCTGACCTTTTAGAACTTAATTGAAAGCAAATAGCTTGTAGATATTTGCACTTTATGTTAACCTTTAGGATTCCAGTGCCCCTTTAACAAGTTCTAGAGACACAGGCTTCAATCAAGCCTTGGAAATGAATGGCATTTAAATCAATCACAATTTTTTGGTAGCTCCGCTTGAAATGTCTTTTTAATTTTGAACTTCTCAGTGCGCGTGAAGACTTAGAAGGCATTGCATGGAAGAAGGTTGTCTACGATGGGATATCCAAACTTGGCAACTTTTAGACTGGGGGATTTCGACTCCCAGGATTCCCCAGTCACCACAGCTGGCTGGGGGATTCTGGAAGTCAAAGTCCACAAATCTTAAAGTTATCAAGGTTGGACATCCCTGGTCTAAGAGTTGAAGATGCTAATTCCTACATTGACAGCTTGAGATTTATTGGTGCATAGACCTTATTTTTGCTTCTGTGATATTATTGTTACCTAAATTGGGTGTCGATTGTTTGACATTGTTAACAGGTTATATGAAGTGGGACTATTGCTCAGTGACTTGATGCTACTCATTAAATAGGTTGGTACAGTTTCTTGCTACTCTATTTGTGTTGTATCTAACACCAGAACCGTATGTCCTTCTCTCAGATGGCTAACTACACATAGTAAAATCAACATCAAATCAGAAGATTGTTTCATAACACTACTTTGGGAAACAAAGACATTTTGGTGTAGTGGTTAAAGTCATTAGTCTAGAACCATGATGGCGAACCTATGGCATGTGTGTCACAGCTGTCATACAGAGCCATTTGTGCCGGCACGCAAGCCGCAGGCAAACTTACCTCACTGTGCATGCACGCGCCTCACAACTGATTTTTCAGCTGGTTTGAGGCCTTTTTCGGCCTCCTAGAGGCTTGAAAAAACCCTCTGCAGGTTTTGCAGGACGAATAATAGGCCCGTTTCATCACTTCCTCTAATACCGGAAGTGACAAAACAGGCCTACTATTTTGCCTGCAAAGAAAGGCTGTAAAAGGCCTCAAACCAGCCAAAAAATCAGCTGTGAGGCACAGTGCAGGTAAGGAGGCAGTGTATGGGGGATTATGAGTGCATGCACAGGGGGTGGGGCGGGGCACAATTGCCTTTTGGGTGCTGGCACGTGAGTGCTAGCGCACACACAATTTTTGGCACAGGAGCCCAAAAAGGTTAGCCACCACTGGTCTGGAAACCAAGAAACAGTGAGTTCTAGTCCCGCTTTAGGCACCAAGCCAACTGGATGAATTTAGCTAGACATTCTGTCTCAGCTCTAGGAAGGAGATAATGGTATAACCGCTTAAAAAATCCTTGCCCAAAAAACTGCAGGGAATTTTTCAGGCAGTCAGCAGGAATACAGATTGACTAGAAGGCAGCACCCCCCAAAAAGGACTAACTAAAATAAATAAATAGATAATATAAGATATCAAATTCTTCACTGGGCAGAACTGATATGCACTTATTTTCATAAACATTTAGTATACCAATATAAAGTGGTGTGAATTTTTAAGTAGGAACTTTGCTTCAAGAAAATTCAAGTTGAAGAGTTGAAGCAAAGCATTTTCTTGAAATTGCTTTGGCAAACAGGACAGCTGCCTCCTTTCTAGAACCCAACTCCACAATTGTTTTCATTGGCTCCTCATCCTGTCTCTTCTAAAACTTATATTATTCACAAGAAATTGCTGTACATGTGCAGTTGGCAGGGTTACTACCAGGTAGTGTGTTCACAGCTCCTAGAGAAAAGCAATGATTGAATATATGAATGATGTGTTTGTACTGAAGTCGGCTGATAGTGCCATTTGTTGTGTTTACATTGCCACCAATTGGTTGTAGTGCATATTCAACCTGTCCAAACATTTCCTTGCATTTTTAACCTTTTGCTTCAAATGAATGGCAGTTCCCCCTCTTTTTTGGAGGGGTGGGGGGAGAGAAGGAAACTCCAAGAAGGGCTCATGGCTTTTTAGTGTTCTTGCACTTATCTTAGTTACAAAGTGGCTGAAGGTACGTCTTTTATTTCATTACTGTGCCCACCATCAGCTTTCCATACTTTAGATAAAACCTAAGAGATAATTTGATAATTTGATAATAAGATTGTTTCAGGTGAGGAAGGATGGATAACCAAAACATCTTCAGGATTTTAGAGCAATGTAGAGACTTAACAGCATTCTCTTGCTGGTCACATCTACCCGACCCATTAGAGCAGGGAGGCAGGGAATGTTGCAGGTTCCATCCCTGAGGGTGATACACTGGTGGGACCCAGAAGAAGGGCCTTCTCCATGGTGGCTCCCTCTCTCTGGAACATCATTCCCCCAGCGATTAGAATGGCCCCCACTCTAGGACTCTTCCGGAAGGCACTGAAGACCTGGTTCTGTCAGTGGGCCTGAGGAACCCAGAATGGGATGGCTTGTGTGATCTGCTGTCGTCAGGGGAGGGGTGGGAGTTGAGGTGATTTTTCATTTATTTTTTTTCCTGATTTTGTTCTATTGTACTTTATTAATTTATTTGATTCTTTTTGTTAGTTTTTTATTGCTTTTTATTTTTTATTTTAAATATAGTTTTACATTCTGTAAGCTCTCTTGAGTTGCCATGGACAAATAGGTGGCAATATAAATTCAATAAATAAAAATTTGTCACATCACAACAGTAGGCCAATCTCAAAAAGACCAAATTGCTTATTTCCTTCCATTATAAAACAACCTGACACTGCAGAGCAGGTTTTGGTTTTTGACAGAGTGAAATTCTTCAAAATTAAAATATGATCTTAGGTTATGATTTCAGTGAAGAAGATCCTCTAGGGTTCCAGAATGACAGCTGTTGACTTAAAAGCTATTGTTTTAAAAATGTATCTTTAAATCCATGCTCTTTATCGCTTGTCCCCAACACATCTGTCCAGAAGCTCAATTTATAGCTTTAATCCCACAATTATGATGCTTATTATTTCCATTTGTAGATGTTTAGAAGGGGGAATAAACACCCCCCCACACCGCAAATGTCTCTTTATTTTCAGTCTTATACTGACACCTAGAGGCTTCCATTTTATCTGAAAGAGTAAGAAGTAAGAAGTTTGCTCTTTCTGCTTCTTATACTCAAAAGTTTCTGAAGAAATATTTATTGAACAATGCAGCCTACCTAAGGCAGTGATGATCTCACTGGTAGTTTTGAATGGTGGTTTAATCCTTATTTAAATTGATTTTCTTTGGGATATTGGCCAGATGAATCTCACCTATACCTACGTTGTCAGAAAATTTTCTTAAATAATAAGAGAATTGGGTGAAACTAGAGGTGGTATTCAGCAAGTTCTGACCAGTTCTAGAGAACCAGTAGTGGGAAATTTTGAGTAGTTCGGAGAACCGGAAAATACCACCTCTGACTGGCCCCGCCCCATCTATTCTCTGCCTCCCTAGTCCTAGCTGATTAGCTGGGTCTTCTTTTGTTGCCCTGCACAGGAGAATGGAGCTGGAAAACAGGTTAGTGGGGTGGGGAGGGAATAGAGATTTTTCAGTATCCTCCCCTTGCCACGCCCACCAAGCTACGCCATGCCCACCAAGCCACGCCCCCCAGAACCGGTAGTAAAACTCTCATGGGTGAAATCTATTGTTCTTATACTTACTGGCACAGTGGCCTAACAGTATGTGTGAAAACATTGTTTTCCTGGTTTATCTCTCCATTGATGTACCTCCCATGCTTCTAGTGAATCTTATGGTTTTATTTATTTATCAAACTTACATGATGACTTATAATTCTAGATGCTCACAACAACAAACAACAAAACCAATAAAACAGCAATAAAACAACAATGTCACCCATGCACAAATCAGTATACTCCTCACTGTGGTGACATAGCATCAAGTAGTTCCACATTGCTGGCTGCTCCCTATCCTAGCCCAATCTTTGGGACAAAAGCCAGTTCTTCATGGCCTTCTGAAAGACTCAAAGGGAAGGGGACTCCCATACTTCGTCTAGTAAGCTGTTCAAAGGTCAGAGAAACTACAACATAGTAGAATAGTGCTATTCAGGAGGTTCTGACCAGTTCTGGAGAACCAGTAGCGAAAATTTTGAGTAGTTCGGAGAACCAGCAAATACTACTTCTGACTGGAGATTTTACAGTATCCTTCCCCTGCCACACTCACCAAGCCACGGTCACAGAACCAGTAGTAAAATTTTTTGAATCCCACCACTGAATGTAGGCATATCTCTAGGGTCCTAATAGATGACAGCATTTAAGGGAGGAGATCTAGATCAAGTGACATACTAATACCACTCCATAAAGCCTTAGTAAGACCACACCTAGATACTGCATCCAGTTTTAGTCATCACACTATAAAAAAGATGTTGAGACTCTAGAAAAAGTACAGGGAAGAGCAACCAGGATGATTATGGGCTGGAGACTAAAACATATGAAGAACGGTTACAGGAAGTGGGCATGGCTAGTCTAGGGAAGAGAAGGACCAGGGGAGACATGATAGCAGTCTTCCAATATTTGAGCTGCCACAGAGATGAGGGGGTCAAGCTATTTTTTAAAGCACCTGAAGGCCAGACAAGGAATAATGGATGAAAATTGAACAAGGAGAGATTTAACCTGGAAATAAGGAGAAACTTTCTGACAGTGAGAACAATCAACCAATGGAACAGCTTGTCCTTAGAAGTTGTGGGAGCATCATCACTTGAGACTTTCAAGAAGAGATTGGACTGCCATTTGTCAGAAATTGTGCAGTTTCTCCTGCTTGGGCGGGCGGTTGGACTAGATGACCTATAAGATTCCTTCCAACTCTGATTATCTGTTGTCTGTAGATATAGAGTAGGCCCATCTTGTCCAACCTGGTGGGATGGGCAGATAACGTCAGTTGAAGATGACTCCACAAATAATCAGAACCCATGCCATTGAGGGCTTTAAAAATGATAACTGGTACCTTGAATTTACCTGGAAAGAAATTAGGAGCCAGAGTACCTTGAGCAAAAGTGATGTAACATTAACAAACCAAGGGGCACCCAGAATTGCACATGTTACTGCATGTTGGACCAGTTGGACCTTCCATGTGATCCTCAGGAGCAATTTCATGTACAACACATTGCAATAATCCATCACAAAGTGAGTCTAAATGTCTATTTCTTACTTCTATCGGATCTGAGCAAAGTGAACCAGAGCTGCTCACTGGCTATCTGTAGACTAAACAAGAGTGGGAAAGTAAACATTGTTTACCATTCTTTTTATCTGAAAGTTAAGTTCTAATCAGTGGTGGGATTAATTTTTTTTTACTACCGGTTCTGTGGGCATGGCTTGGTGGGCATGGTTTGGCTTGGTAGGCATGGCAGGGGAGGGATACTGTAAAATCTCCATTCCCACCCCACTCCTGGGGGAAGGCTATTGCAAAATCCCCATTCCCTCCCCACCCCACTAACCTGCTTTCCTGCTCCATTCTCCTATGCAGGGCAACAAAAGAAGACTCAGTTAGGACTGAGGCAAAAAATAGATGAGGTCAGGGCCAGCCAGAGATGGTATTTGCTGGTTCTCTGAACTACTCAAAATTTCCACTTACCGGTTCTCCAGAACTGGTCAGAACCTGCTGAATACCACCTCTGGGTCTAATACAGTGCTAATAAGTCCTAAGGATGAAGCTGAGCTCAGTCAGTTTCATCTTTAAGCTTTTTTTTTTCAGTGAGACTTTCAGTCTCAGTTGTCTAATTTGATCTCCTGGAGTTCCCCTGCAAAATGGGGGCACCCTGTTAGATTCACAATCGCCGAAAGTCCACATAGGCACAATCCAATCCAAGACCTTCATCACAGACTCATTCCATCATTGACATTTCTTAATGATAAAGAATGTAACAGCTACTTTCAATTATGCAGCTTTCCATTTTCTAATATTTATATAAATGCAGAGGATGCCAAACAACGCATTGACTTTGGATTGGTTTGTACTGAAGCTTTAAATTTTCCATTACTGTTCTAAGTATTCAGATCCTCTGCTGGTGCATACATTTCGCATTCTGCAATTTCTGAAGACCACTTCGAGAAATCTTTGTCCCCATGAAGCAGACTAGTAAGGAAAAGATATCCAGATTTTGTAAATTGTGGTCCAGAGATACATATCTGATTTTAGAGGATGATCCTGGTAGAACTCAGAGTTTTCTCATGAGTGTGAAACAAGCCATAAAAAGAATTGTGTACGTTTGGATGCTTTTTCAATCTCTTTTGGATATCTCTTTTCTTTTCTTTCGGCTGTTCTACTTGTAGAGTACTGTTATTCTACAAGGACTGGTAGTGCACCAGTGTGCCTACCATCCCTGTCCTACTGTTCCCATTTATTCATACTCATTTATTATGTATATACCTATACCTGATTATACTTGTATGTTTATGTGTTATATTCATACTTATACTTGTTTTCTCATATATGCTTGACAAACTAAACTAAATAAAATAAATAAATACTTGTACACCATCAAGATTGTATTTTATTATATATGCTGGTCCTATTTAGCATATTTGAAACCTATTGCATGTATCAAATCAGTTTTTGACTTCTGGTGACTGCCTGAACTAGTCTGCAGTTTTGTTGGCAAGGTGCTTTGGAAGATGTCAAGGTATTTGGCAGATACAGATTCACAGAGTTGGAAGGGACCATGTAGGTCACTTAGTCCAACCACCAGCCCAAACAGACCCTACATCATTTTTGACAGGTGGCAGTCCAATCTCTTCTTGAAAGCTTCCAGTGATGAAGCTCCCACAACTTCTGAAGGCAACTTCTGTTCCATGGGTTG
>JANHFN010004318.1:41579-52519 GCA_032468175.1 Toxicocalamus goodenoughensis
CTCTACCTAGGATTGAACTCACAGCCTCCTGATTGTGAGGCAAGAGCTCTACCTCTAGGCCACTGCACCACCCAATTGGTAAAATTAAATATCTAATAATAACCTTGCCTCAGATTCCAGAAATGCTATTTTATTGCTGCAGGGTACAACAATAAATATCCAAGCTTCTCCCTGTTCCCAGAACAAACTCAAGGTGGGGTTATTTTGAGTTTCTTCCTCATATTTGCTTTACTTTCTGGACTGGGTAATATTTTCTGCAATTTACACCCAGACCTTGTCCCACCCAGAAACATTTGAACCAGTGGTAGGATTCAAAAAAATGTTACTACCGGTTCTGTGGGTGTGGCTTGATGGGCGTGGCAGGGGAAGTTTCCCTCCCCACCCGACTAACCGGCTTTCCAGCTCCATTCTCCTGTGCAGGGCAACAAAAGAAGACCCAGCTGATCAGCTGGGACTCAGGACGCAGAGAATAGATGAGGGTGGGGCCAGTCAGAGGTGATATTCCAAACTACTCAAAATTTCCACTACCAGTTCTCCGAACTGCTCAAAATTTCCACTACCGGTTCTCCAGAACTGGTCAGAACCTGCTGAATGCCACCTCTGATTTGAACCCATCCAGTCATAGCCAATTGCTTACCAACAGTCGGCCATTCAGATTATCATCAGATCTTTTTCCTGGTACTTGCTTTTGATTCCCATTGAAACCAACTGAGGATTTCACAAATGGATATATGGCTGCTAGGAAATACTACCTTGAAAATAAAACATGTGTTACAATCTCCTTTCTTGCTACCTTTCTCCTTACCTTGGTAGAAAAGTGGTAGGTTTTGATTCTTCCCCAAGCTTTTCCAGCTGTTACCATTCCCCTCCATTAATGCTAAGCATCTTTCCATGATGAAAAAATTAGTCTCCTTGAAGTCAGAGTTGAATTTTGGTGACTCTCTGGGCCTATTTGGCAATATGGGAGCATGTTTGCCACTGCCTTCTAGAGTTTCTTTTTCATTTGCTATTCTAAACTGTCCCCGAGGATTTTCTGGGTTTTCTCCAATCTCACGACTAACCAAATTTGATCCTTCTTTGTTTTTCAGCATTAGCTAAACACAAAAAAACTTCTCTGCATCTTTTTTTATCAAGCTGCAGGAGATTCATGCAGTGAAGTGCTGACTGGCTAAAAAGTTTAAATTAATTTATCAAATGAGCCTTTGCTCCTGCTATCATTTGGCTTCAGCTGTCCTCTGGGATAGAAAGCTCACAGCTTGGTGGTCAATGGAGAATATATGTTTGGTAGCACTTTCACCTCCATGCAAATGTAAGAATACTCTCAGGGTTTATACATGATCACTCTGTTAATCTTGCCTCTTTTAAGATTAGGTTGCTCTGGAAATTCCTGTTGGCTTGCTTGATATGGAAGCTGGTGTGCATTTGGGGTACTTTTATTGCTCTTTGCTATTTAGAAAACCGGCTGTTTATTTCCCCCTATCATGCCTAACTGCACCTCTATAGCATATAGGTTATATCATCATCATCATCATGACCAAGAGGATACAGATGCTGATTTTACAGTATTAGTCCAGTAGGGAATGTTCACAGCATCCTATTTATATGTCTGGGAGCTCTTAGAAGATTCTTGTCTTTGGAATAGGATGGGTATATATTTGATTATTTCTGGGGGAGCAAAAGAGATGAGGTGCCCATGGCTCAACTAGCAGTGAAATTTAAAAAAACCTCCATATTTACAACCCCGTAATCCCTTAATTTGGGGTAGAGTCAAAACGACTGAATAGAGCTGTGCATTTACTGGCCAGATGCCCTTCCTGACACCACATGGAGTTCACAGCAGACTTTTTTTTTTCTTTGAACCTAGGAGAGAAACATCTGCCGCTACCTGGGATTGAAATCTCAACCTTCTGAATAGGAAGCAAGCATCACTAGGCCACCACGCTGCTCACTCAACTAGCAGTGAAATAAACTGAACAATAATTTATTTAGGGACAGTTTAGTGGGATTAATCACATGGTTTCCTTTGAACTAGTTTCACTTTGGAATTTTTAAAATGTAGCATCCACCAAGTGCTTTTATGCTTGGTGGCTTGGGTCCTAACTCCCCTCTGTAATTTCTCCAAAGTAATTTGTCCCCATATAGTCTTCTGGGAGCATCCACATGATTTAAGGAAGCTGCAGAGTGGCTGCTGATAATATAATATGGACAATGGCATTACCCTATTTCTTCCTAGCAATTGACATTCAAAGAGAAGGAAGGGGATGGGACGCGCATGCATGAGAAAAAGAGAGGCCCACTGTTATGTTCCGGTTTCTGAATTAGTGGCATAACAATTTTGATAGCCTTATTATGTGATATCATGTGATGTACCTTATAGATTTGGGATCACACATGTTTATTTTGTTTAATGTTTTTGTATGGAAAGGGATTGTGGCAAGGTGGACAGCCATAACAAAAGCAAACATTCTAATACATAAATTTACTTGCGATTTGGACCAGGTTGCCTTTTTTAACACTTCTGCTGTTCTCCATCCCCACCAGCACCCCCAGTTAAAGATGGTAACTACTGATTCTACTGTTGTTCTCCAGAAACTATTCATTAGTGTTTTCCATTGGGGGGGGGGGGAACGACAGAGTATTTTAGAATAAAGCAGCCTGTGACCTCATTCTGGCTTGAAAGAAAGAGGGAGGGAAGGAAATGGACCCAATTATCATACTTGTGTGCATTATATTTGTCCATTACAACCATGTATAAATGTGGAGTTCAATATTTTGCTTTGTTTATCTTTTCTTTTATGTACGCTGAGAGTATTTACACCAAGACAAATTCCTTGTGTGTCCAATCACACTTGGCCAATAAAGAATTCTATTCTTTTCTATTTAGAAAAAAAACTTGCTGTAAAGTTGGTTACTGTATAGTCTTTCTAGAAAGCTTGTAAACATCAGGCTCATTTCATACTGATGGTCATAAAGAAAATCTCCAGTGTTATTTTATGTTTTTATTTGGGACACAAAGAGATAAACACAGATGTATAGATGTTTTTGAAATTAGCAACCTTGCTGATCAGTTATATTTGTGTATCAGAAGAGTGAAGGTGGGAGGCCCAATTGTGCACAGTATCCTGTTTCATTTACTACAATTCTGGTCCAAAGTATGACTGTTCCCAAACACTTTTATATCTTCCCTCAATACTTGATCAATTTTACCTCAGAGGGCCTTTATTCCATGTAGTTCACAAAGGAGCTATATTTTGGCACCCCATTGTGCCTTCTTCAAAAATATGATTCTCTACACTATATAGAGAGGCTGAAATTACCTCACACAAAGCATTCTAGCTTTGTGATTTACTCTAAGTGGACCTGAGATGAGGTCTAGGTGGTCCTGGATACAAGGGCAATCCTAGGTTATCTGTATGTCTCCATTTCCACTGATCTGCACCGGAACAATGTTTTTGGGCTCTGCCAAAATCTCATGAATAATCACAGGAGCAACTCCTGGATCCTGACAGTATAGCTGCTGTAAGCCTTGAAACCTTGGAGGGAAAATTTATGATAGGTCCACCTTCCCATAATAGCCCAATTAGGTCTCAGTAATACTCATCAGTTCTACTTACACATTAACCCATGTGCATGCTCATTAACCTCATTATCAACATTAATGGACAGATACAGTCCTATTTCCTATAGACTTGTCAAATGCAGCAGCAGCCTGGTGATTTGGTTTCCCAGAAAAACACTGGACTTACTAAAACTGAGGCTAGATATGGAATATGCTATAGTAGAATGAATTGTGCTAGCTAGTCATCTTTTTTTAATGGATATTCACTTTGATCTGGTGACTCATAGAAGTACATAGCAATAGCACTTAGACTTATATACTGCTCCACAGTGCTTTACAGCCCTCTCTAAGTGGTTTACAGAGACAACATGTTGCCCACAACAATCTGGGTCCTCATTTTACTGACCTCAGAAGGATGGAAAGCTGAATCAACCTTGAGCCAGTGAGCATTGAACTGCTGGCAATGAGCAGTGAGTTAGCTGGCAATACTGCATTCTAACCACTGTACCAGCACAGCTCCATTTTTTTTAGAAGGTGAGAAAACATGCCTACAAAAAGTCATAGACGCTGCAAATATGATTATTCAGAAGGAAGGAGGGAAGGGATCCAGTGATGTTGCACAGAACAGAAAAGAGTCATTTCCCATTCTTATCCCTTGCCATTAAAAGGCTCATCAGCAATTTCCTCCTTTTAGCATTAGTTATTTTTGCTGTATGGGACAATATAACAATTTCCAGATGAGTTACTCTTTAGCTGTATTCCCAAGAATATCCCTTTGGGGATAGGTATTAACAATATTGAAGTGGTGGATAGCTTCTACCTTTTAAGATCAATGATCAACAATAAACAACTGTCAGGAAATACACAGCAGATTAGCACTTGATAGAATAGCCATGAAGGCATTGGAAAAGATATTCAAAATCCATAATATGTCTATAACTATAAAGAGCAGAATTGTGCAAGCCATAGTATTTCCTGTGACCCTCTGTAAATCAGATTTTAAAGAAGCAGAATACGAAGCATACTGAAGCTTCTAAATTTTGGGTTGGAGAAGAAGACTCGTATGCAGCCAACAAATGGATCCTGAAACAAACCCAGAATTCTCACTTGAGATACAGTCAGGCAAAAAATATTCTATTCCAAACACAGTAGGCAAAGACTTAGCTTTCTGGAGAAGGCTGGAAAGAAGGAAGGGAAGAGAAGAAGATAAGGACACCCAGCAGCCAAGTGAATTGACTTAGATGCAGTGATGATGGATGCATCACTGAAAGCCCTGAAACACCAAATTATCATGGAACAAATCTACCAGAGGTTGTATTCAGCAGGTTCTGACCAGTTCTGGAGAACTGGAAGAGGAAATTTTGAGTGGTTCGGAGAACTGGCAAATACCACCTCTGACTGGCCCCGCCTCCTGAGTCCCAGCTGATTGTTTGGGTCTTCTTTGCCTTGCACAGAAGAACGGAGCTGGGAAGCAGGTTAGTCAGATGGGGAGGGAATGGGATTTTGCAGTAACCTTCCCCCTGGAGTGGGGTGGGAATGGAGATTTTGTGGTATCCTTCCCTTGCCATGCCCACCAAGCCATGCCCATAGAACCGGTAGTTAAAAAAATTGAATCCCACCACTGAAATCTATCTATGCGATTACTAATGAAACTCCAACTGGATGCCAAATGATCAATCATGAAAAAATAGATGATCTGATATTTATCAGAAGATAATTTAACACATTTTTAAAAAAGTTTTTTAAAAATAATGTTTATCTTCCTCTAGTGTGCTGGAAAACACACCATTTCTCACACACCATTCTTTTGAAGTGTGAATAAAATAGTCTTCCCTATGTTCCACGGCCCCTAGGTGTCATTGGGGGTTTTTCTCTTAGACTTATGGGCAGCCTCAAGCTAACTAACTTTTCCAAAGCTGCTTTCCTTTGTCTGGGAAATTCCAAGTGTTAACACCAGAATAAGATATAGCTTCAAGCTAGGTAGCTGCTTTGTTTTTCTGCACTTTTTAATGATCAGGCTAATCAATAATGTCTTTTTCATTTATTAGACACTGAGAAAAAATGCTTGTTAACTTACAAGTACAAAACCTTGCAGGTAGTGTCTCTGTTTGCTTAGAATATATTGATCTAGTGGCTTAGTCAAAAGTTAGGTAGCTCACTGCAAACAGTTTTTGAGATTTGTGGTTTTACCTGCTAATTCAAGACAAAAAATTAAATTCCAATCAATAGTATGGATTGCTCCCTCTTTAACACGTTATTCAAAGAAATACAAATAAATATATTTATATCCTTTTGCAATATAGACTTACTATCCATCTACAATGTTTCATTATTTATTTTAGCAGCACTTGAACTGCAAACCCTTTTGTACATTATTTAGGGCTATTAAATATGAAACACAAATCTAAATATTTAATACACTCTGCACCTCAGTACTCTCAAGGATATTAGGATTTTCTAAACCACACACTTCAGAGGCAGACTGCTGATTTGTCCTTCCTGAGCCTTTTGTCACAACTGAAAAAATGCTAGCTAGCATTAGACCTCATAAAGCCTTTTAGCATTTTATTTTTTGTGTGTTTTTTAAAGATATTTTCATTTAGCTAAGACATAAAACAAAGCTTAAAAGAAGATGGCTCTATTACTATGAATGAAGTGAGGCAGGTTGAATTGAAATAAAACACCGAAAACAATTAAACCTCCAATTCAACACCATACTTCTTTTAAATTTATTCTGTTTATTCACTTCAAAGGCACTTTATAGGAGAGGAATAAGATGCTGCGTGATTAAAACAGATTCATTTGCAAGGACAGGAAGGATAGAAATTATGGATGCTTAATATTGCCCTGTATAGATAAGCACATTCATCTTTATCTGAGGTAAGAATGAACAAGCTGAAAAGATCAGTCAGGTAATGCAAAATCTTGTAGGGTCCCACCTCAACCTCCCCCCCTCCCCCGAGGCATGACACGTATTCCAGATTAGCTGTACATATAACCTCTTAACTAGATGAGCACTCAACACACAGGTGGACAGGAGCAGTGGTGGGATTCAATTTTTTTAACTACCGGTTCTGTGGGCGGGATTTGGTGGGCATGGCAGGGGAAGGATACTGTAAAATCTCCAGTCAGGACTTCCGGTGGTAAGGCAAAGATGAGCAGAGGTGCAGAAGCTCGCCCTTGGTTTCAGTTAACCTCTTTTTGTGGTTGGTGCGATCCTTTGCGGGTGCACGAGTCCAGGAGAGATCCGTGCCAGTGTGGGGGAGACTTGAGCTGCAGGGGAAGGCAACCCCCCTGCAGCAAAGAGGAGCCCTCCAGAGCCCAACAAGCAAGAAACAGCCTCTCATCAATGGCAGCTCCAAAGTCTGGATTGCCACCAATGTAAAGAAGCAAGTGAGTGACAGTTTGTGGGATCATTGGTGAAGAGTGTGGCAGAGAAAATTAGCGGTGGAGAGGGTGATTGGAATGCTATAAACTTTACAAGAGTCTGTCCGGAGTCCTAAAAGGAAGTGGCCAAAAGTGGACATGAGACAAGTTAAAGTGAAGGGGCTTGGCAGACAGAAGAAAGATAGAGGGCAATAACAAGTAAATAGGGAAGCTTACGATGTCGGGAGATATACCACACCGATATTAATAGAAAGGAATTTAGTGGCTGGAAGGTGACTGGAAGGTGTGGGGGATTCGGACTATTTAGTTTGATTTTTACTCTGAAAGACTTTATTAAATCGGAGATGGGAAGAAGATCGGAGCTGGTGGAATAGAGACAGTGCAGTGCCACAGTGATATTTAGAAACCCTGAAGCTATTGTAACAATATAACTTATGTAAACCACATAACTGCCCTTCATGGAGTATATTGATTTAACTGAGGAGGTGGATCCATTTGAAGAAAATCAGGAAAATTGAATGTAGGAACGCTAAGATGAAAAGGGAAAGTGGAAGCTTCCGAATGTGTGGAAATACCGTGTAATTACAGTCACTACTCAGCATTTCTTACCTCCCCACTTCTGGTGTGTCTGGAGCGTAAGCTCTTAAAACTTAGAGACGGAAAGCTAAAAACTTACTTTAAAACTCCTTTTCTCCCTTCTTTATTCCCTCTTTCCTGTACACACCTGCTCGTTTTCTTTACTCCCCCACCCTCCGGTGCTATGATGAACTATCTCTACTCCTTCAATCTCTCTTTATAATGTTCATAAATATGTATACTTGGGGAAAAGAAAATCGATTGTTGCAATTGATTGTTAAATAATTGAATTAACTGATCTAATTGATTTATTAATAATAGTGATAGTTATACTTTGATTAGATATATAGGAAAAATAGTAAGAACATTAAGTATTATTTAATTAGAGGATTCTGTATATTAATATTACAATTCATTATGCAATCACTCTAAATATTTAATTAATCCATTTGGGGACAAATGTAATACTGTTTGTGTTTAAGAATATTCAAAATAAGGTTATATAACACATATATTTATAATATTTAAATATAGTTGGATTTTGGTATAATATTTATATATTTTTTCTATTACATGGAAGTTATGTATAGAGGCTGAGCATTGAGGCCTTAAAAAATTATATATGTGATTTAGGAGTGAGTGAGGAGATGGGAGCAGCAGGCAAGTAGGCTCTCTGCTTAACTAAGATTAAACTAACCTTAAATTAACCTATTCTAATTATTACCTGCTTTTAAGGCTATTTTTCTATCATATTTTAGTCTTCAAATTTTTATTTTTATTTTTAAACCCTTTACATTTTTGAAAGTTTTGCAGTGTGATCACTAATCCACTTTTAGTTATATTTCAGTTATGGTTTAGCTGTATTTTAAAAAAAAAAAAAAGCCCGAGCTGGGCCTCAGCTATAGGAGGGCCTTGCTGCTGCTTCCTTGTTGTTGTTGTTCTACAGATCTTACTCCTTTAGCTGGAAGTCTAGCAATGCCTAACTTTGATGCGATTTCTATTATCTGGTTTATTGTATTTTTATCTACTATTTTTATTATTTTATCATTTTTACTTACTCATGTTCCCTGCTCTGTCGGGAGGGCAGGATCCTTGGTATACTTGTGAGGAGCTCTGCCACTGTTTGCATTAGGACTCGTTTCTTCTCAACTCCTGATTCCTTTTCCTCTGGATTTAGGACTTGTTTCAGTGATTAGACTCTATGCTCTATTACACAGCTCCCCCTCTATTGTGCTACTTAATATAATGAAGACAAGGAAAAGGAACAGATCTCTCACTGACCTGGTTCCTCAACCTTCTCTGAAGCAATCCAAGATTGAGGACTTTGTTTTAATTCGGCCTCTCGGTTTGAAAGCTGCTGCTGCTCCCTTTTGTCTGGCTGCTGCCGGTTGTTGCAATCTTCCAATGGTTGAGGGCCTCACCCCCCGAGTTGAGAACAAAGGCTTATCTAAAACTACGGCCGCCAACCAATCCTTAAATGAGTCCACCCTTACAGACCTTTTAACTCAGCAATGTTTCTTGGTTGTAGAAACTACAGCGAACATTCAGCTCCAGCTTGATAAAATATTAAGTATTTTAAACTACTTAGTTTCCTGGACTACCAGTGGGTGCCCTGGGTTGACCGCTCAGCAGCCTGATGCAGCAGCAGGGTTCTCCCTGCCAAGCCTCAGCAAAAGCACTGGCCAACGTAATCCTACCGATAGTTCGAACTTTACATCTTTAGACGCAAACAGTCACCTGGTCTTACAGTCAAAACAGGTGGCCCTTATCATTAATCCCATTAATGGCAACTTACCTCACTGGGGTTCAACACAGCTGGTGAGGGGCCATATATTACAGCTATTGGGGCTAAAAGCTGATGATTTGAAGAAGGTTGAACTTTTACCCTCTCCTGAATACTGCACTAGAGTGCTACTCAGTTTTGACAACTCCAACACCCCAAAACTATTTTTCAGAAGAGGATCCCTGTTAAGATCCTTCAGCATTCTGCCAAGAAGAGTCTTCAAAGATATGTCGATTAAGCCACTCTTGAGTAATCGACAATTTGTGAGTGGCAGGAGATTTATTGCCCCCAAAAGATCCTCAGCAGCACATATTAATGTGCCAACCTTGAATGCCATCTCGGATACTACATCACGTACTAATTATGTACCTATTCCCAGAAAACCTCCAGTTGGCGTCCTCTCAGATGTTTTCCTGACTGTTCCTCCTACAACTGGTCAAATTAACCCCCCGCAGCGAGTAACCTCTTACCAGGAAGCTTCCCTTGATTTGATCACCTGGGAAGAAATGGCTGCAAAGGAAGCGACACCAGCCCAGGGCACCCAAGGTTCCTTAGTAAATCAGCCCCAGGTCAGTGCCTCTGGGATTCCATTTGTTTATGAGACTGACTTATGTCAAGACAATTTCTGGAACCAGGAGGAGATACAGCTCTTCGACTCCTTTTGTGTGCTTCTACAATCAGAAAGGGCCCAAATCATAAAGCGTCTGGATGGAGTCAAATCCAAGCTCTGGAGTCTTTCACTACCTGATAAGGATTCCCTTGGACTCCAGGGAGTCAATACTAATTTACCAATGTAAGTTCCCTTGGCGCTCTCTCCAGAATCTCTCATTCATAAATTTGAAGATCCAGAGCTACTTCAAACTCAGTCTGTTGATGTTGATGCTGCTGAATACTTGCCAGCTAAGCAACCATTTAATGCCACAAGTACGAACTGGAGTGTGCTTAGAGTCCTAAAGCCCCATGAACAAGGCTCACCTCTCCTCCCTCCTTCCCTGCCTTTGCCTCCTAAGAGAATGACCCTGCCATTTAACAACAGGTATATCTTTTTGGATCCGTACGGTGCTCTGGGAAAAATTAATCACACAGAATGACTATTAAATCTGGCAAAAAAAAAAACCTGCACACTTAAGTGCCTTTCATGGAACATAGCAGGCTGGGGGAGAAGGTGTGGTACCACAGAATTCGCCAACTGTATTCACTCATTTGATGTGGTCCTGCTTCAGGAGACCTGGGCATGCAATAAGACATATCTTACAGGGTTTACAGTCATTTCCTTAGCCGCCACCAGACAATCTATGACAGGAAGGCCTAAGGGTGGTCTAGTTTGCTTGGTCTCTACTTCCTTGAAAGTGGAGGCAGTGGAGCTGCCCCCCTGTGGCTCTTTAGCTATGGTGCTCCTAATTAAGAGAGGACGCAGCAAACTGTTAGTGTTCAACGTTTATCTTCCCCCGACGATGAGGCAAGCTGATACTAAGGCTCAATGGGGCATGCTGGAGAATTACATTACTTGTATGGAAACTAAATTCCCAGTGCTGTACATCCTTATAGGGGGCGACTTTAATGCCCGATTGGGAGTCCAAGTTCCCCCATCGATTGAGGCACTCTACTCCCAAGAAACCCTCCAGGCCATAGGAC
>JANHFN010004318.1:64430-79243 GCA_032468175.1 Toxicocalamus goodenoughensis
TTAAGTGTTGTACCTGATGATTCTTGACTCTTGATGAATGTATCTTTTCTTTTATGTACACTGAGAGCATTTGCACCCAGACAAATTTCTTGTGTGCTCAATCACACTTGGCCAATAAAAGAATTCTAATTCTAATTCTAATAAGCAGAGCTAGGAGGGTGATAGGCATCCATTATGCTCCATTATGGCGGATATCTACAGCTGTGCTTTGGGAAAGAGCAAAGAGGCATTAAACCAGGAGCCTCTTTAGAAAATTGGCATCTATAACTCTACACCTGATTTCCTAGTTCAATAGTGTTAAAGAACAGGCTAAAAAGTCTTGCCTTTTAGCAGTTTTGAACCCCCCTGTGTTCTATCTTCAACAGATAGTCTAAACCCAGGGGTGTCAAACTCAAGGCCCGTGGGCTGGATCTAGCCCATCAGATGATCTGGCCCATGCTGCTGCCCTGGAAACCGTGGACTGGCCTGCTAAAACGGAGCTTTAGGCTCCGTTTTTGGCCATGACAGCCTCCTGCTAGCTCCATTTTCACTGGCAGAGGGCTAGAAAAACAAACTAAAAACAAAACAAAAGGAGAACATTTCCCCTTTTGCATCTGAGCGTCGAAGAAGGGACAGGAAAAGAGAAAGGGAAAAAGAGAAAGACAAAGAAAAGGAAGGGAAGATGGGAAGAGAGCAAGGAAGGAAAAAGAAGGAAAGAGGGGAAGGAAGAAGGAGAATGAAGAGGAAAGGAAAAAGAAGAAAAGGAAGGAAGGAGATTATAATGAAAGAGAGGGAGGGTCTGAGAGAAGTCCTGTCTTAGCACTTCGACACCACAAATGCCCCTGACATGAGTAATGTTGAGCTGGCCATGGCCACCCTGTCCATGCCCCACTGCCCCTGTCAGAATCTGAATCCGAGAAGGAAGACGAACAGCAGGGAATGGGAGTGTGGCTCCGTTGGCTGTGGAGGAAACTGGGGAAGGGCAAAGTCTGGCTGGGCAGAGCAGGGTAGAGGTAAAACAAATGAGAGGGAGTTCAGTGGAGGACCCAGACCCACCCCCTCTTCATCCTAGGCCATGAAGGGGGGAACGGAGAAGAGAATAATGTGGGTTGTGTGCCTTACAGGGAAGGAAAGGGCCCTGATTCCCTTCATTAGCTGCAGCTGGGAACATAGTATATAAAAGAGGAACCTGCGCACAGCAAGTTGTTGGGAGCAAATGTGAATTTATCTTGTATCGTTGTGACTTCTCTGTCTTCCTGGCATCTTCCCAACTGTGTGAGTTTTGCCGTGCTTTCAAGTCTGAAATTCCTTTTCCTGCTGACAAGCTAATTATTGCAGCCTTGTTTGTTTGGATTTTTGGTTACAGTTTGTGTGTACCTTGTTCTGGATTGAATTTCCCACAGCTAAAGGCTGTTCCTGGGAGAGATTTTCCTCCAGCCAAAGGTAACCTGGGCAAAGTTGGAGATAATAAAGGGAACTCTTCTTGCTTATTTGACTGTGTTGCCTTTGTGCCACGCCCTGGGTCATCACACCAAGCGTCCTTACATACGTTTAAATGAACGGATGGATAGTCCTAAAAAGTCCTTAAATAAATTATAAGTCACATTTTGCTTGTTTTACTAGGCGGGTCCAGAATGTTCTCAGTGTGAAGAAGGATGTTCCAAGCCACGGCCAGCTGGGTGCTCTCATGCATGCCCTCTGCCATGCCATCCTGGAGAATGTCCGCCCTGTGCCCAAATGATCCGAATAAAATGTCACTGCAAACTGACAAGCCTGTATATTGAATGCATGTACGTAATTAAATGACCTTTTTTTGTTTCTTTCAACGTTTGGCAATTAAGCTGTTTTCATTTAGTTTCTATGCTGCTGTGTTGAGATGAGGGTGTACACACACACACACACAAACACACACACACACACACACACACACACAAGTTTCCTTCTCTTTCTAAATAAACAGTCTGAATCTTCCGGTGGGAGGCAACTGCACTCATGGGATGTTTAAATAGTGGTTAGTCCCAATTGTCTTGTTGTTTATGGAACTGGGCTTGGCTAGTCTAGTGAAGAGAAAAACCAGGGGAGACAGGATAGCAGTCTTCCAATATTTGAGAGGCTGCCACAAAGAGGAGGAAGGGGGTCAAGCGATTTTCTAAAGCTCCTGTAGGCCAGACAAGGAATAATGGATGGAAACTGAACAAGGAGAGATTCAACCTGGAAATAAGGAGAGACTTTCTGACAGTGAGAGCAATCAACCAATGGAACAGCTTGCCCTCAGAAGTTGTGGGAGCGCCACCACTTGAGACTTTCAAGAAGAGATTGGATTTGTCAGAAATGGTGTAGGGTCTCCCGCTTGGGCAGGGGGTTGGACTAGATGACCTACAAGGTCCCTTCTAACTCTGATTATCTGTATCTGTATCTTCTTTTAAAATAGTCATTTGGCATCCACTGTGCTAGAATTTTGCTTTATATTGGAATATTTCTATTTAACCAGTGTTTAATCATATACTATTAATTTCTTTATAAATTTTATATTACTTTTATGTTTAATTTTTAAATTCATTTTTTTGTATTTAATGGATTGTTTTAATTGTTACTGTAATCCACGTTTACTAAAAGAATTTCTGTGTAAAGATGTAGATCAACCTTTTGGAAGTGGTAGAGTTAGGATTAGATTTGGAATGATACACATTTTTAATGATATACCTGTCTAAACAGGTATATTATACCAACCACTGACATATACAGACTGATTGGACTGGCCATAAAGTACAATATGAGTTGATAGGAGTGCAAAAACATCTTCAATAAATTTTTAGCTCTTTAATGAAGTTTCTGTAACTTCATGAAAAAAGAGATGAAGGAAGGAAGATAATTAAACTGTCTACTCTTTAAAGGATATTTTCCTTCACATATTAATAAATATTTTATTAGCATCAGTTATCTCATTTATAAATATTTTATTGATGTCAGTTGTATTTATCTGTTTGTGCCATCACAAAACCATGATTAAATATACTATATAATTTATTTTCAAATTACAACATACAAAGAGGACATATTCCATGGTTTAACATACTCTCACCCCAAGTTGAGCACATTTAAATAGGAAAGAAATATAATAGTCTTTTTAATAAACCAGTTGACCTCATTGTTAATAAAGTAATGGCAATTGGTAGAAAAATCTCTACACTTAATAACAGGGAAACAAATATAAAACTCTCATAGTTTAAATATCTAGGAACAACACTCACTGAAGATGGAAAAATAGATTAACATGCAATGCAGTAAGGCTAACCAACTATTGGGACAGCTAGCCCCACTCCTACAACACAAGGCAGTACCAATCAGCACAAAGAAGTTTCTCATGCAAAGCATATTCACCCCCACCCTATGTTACCAGTGCCAAACATGGACACTTGCAATAAAGCATAAGGGAAGTTAGTTGCCATAGAAATGAGATGTTTGAGGAAAGCTGCTGGAGTGACTACCAAGGTAAAAGAAAAAAATGAGATCATAAAGCAAGTTAAATGATTTGCTCACCTGGAGAGAATATTTTGGAATCCTGTACCATACAAAAAGAGGAGAAGGTAAAGAACATGAGGAAGACCCAGATGGAAAGACAATATCAAAGACACACTACAACAGGATTAAATAACAATGATTTAGGCCACCAGAATTTCAAGAACCAGAACTTTGTATCTCCCTGGACACCTGAAGTGGTAAAAGAAGAAGTTAAGAAGAAGACATCATTGCATTTATGACCATCCATTTATGACCATTGATGCAACTCTATCCAGTTGCAAAATATCAATAGTCAGTTCTGTATGAAACAGGGTATTACAGTTTAATTATTGCTATTAGTAATTCAAAAATATAAACAAGAATAGCCTATTATACTCAGCCTATGAACATCCTATTCATTCGTTTCTGAAGCAATCAATGACCTTAGGAATTATTTAGTAATAACATAATGGAAAAATTACAAAGCAAACAATTAATTGACATTGTAAATAAGGTATTGAAGAATGGTAATAAAATTAAATGAATGTCAATGATCAGGTTTATTATCAACACATTTTAGTCTAGTTTTTTCTCTCCAGTTCCTAACCAGGTGTTTCTAGAATGCTCACCAGTAGAAGGCAGAATCATATCCACATCCCACAACAATTCTTTTTATTTGAACAAGTTGTTTACAACCCAGAGGTAGTATTCAGATTTTAAAAATAATTATTTTTGTCAGATTTGAGATTCATGAATTTATGCAATCTCTTTTAAATGTATCCAAGTTAGTGGTCATTATCATACTTATAATACTTGATTTTCTTATAATACTTAATTTCATTGATTAATGATGGGAAGTAGTTCTTTCTATCTGTTCTAAATCTTCCAGTCAGCTTCACTGGATTATCCTAGCTTCTAGCATTTCAAGAGAGAGATTTAAAAAAAACTATTGTGGTTTGCTTTCTGTAATCCCTGCATGATTTCATGCTGTCAATCAAGTCTTGACTGTCTTTTCCCAAATTAAAGCTAACACATTCTAGCCTTTTCTTGAAGGTAAGAGATCTGTAGGGGGCGTGCATAAGCGTACCAATCGTGCCTACCATCCCCGTCCTATTGTTTCTTTTATATTTTTTTTATTTTTCTTATATATATCCATGTATTCATAACTATGTTTTTACTTATACCTATTATCTTGTAAGCAATTGACAAATAAAATAATTAAATAAAATAAATAAATAAAAGTGAAGTCAGAGAATACTTTTTCATTCACGCTTTTTATCACTTACCTCTCTTCAGGATTTTATCATTGCATTATCAGATTGCAATTTTGCAAATTACCCAGAATCTCTGGGATTGAATGGTATAAATCCACCCTGTGTACTCAGAAGTCAGTTTGCTGAGTTCAAAGGAGCTTAGTCAGAAGTAAGTGAATGCACAACTGCAGTACTATAGTGCATTTGGTACATTCTACAGCATTAATAAATAAGCTTCAATAACTTTAATAGAATTTAGTCCCAGGTATGAATAGATGACTGCAGATTTCATTCAATTCCACCCCAAAGTATTGTGTGGAAGCTATTATGAAAGAAAGTGAGGTATATATGAAAAGATTTTGTTTTTTAGTGAAGAAGTACAAATCAAATTGGGGGTTGCAAATAAGTTTCCAATATAAGTAGCTGTCCAGTAGCCAAAATGGCTTTTGGCTAGTAACAACTTAAAAGTAGCTAGCAATACAATGTTCAGTTGTCTTAGACATTTGGATTAATAATTTAGTATGATGTAACTTTCAGTCATTACTAGACTGAAGAACCTCCTTAGAACCCTATTTAGTATGATGTTACTTTTGGTCATTTAGTTTACTGTTCAGTGAGGAATAGCTATCTCAAAACAAACAAAACTTCTAAACTTAATTCCATTTTTTTTAAAAAGGAGAGTATTTGATTCATTGATAAGATTTATTTACTGATTCAGACCTGATGGACGCTAGGCAGAGTGGAGGTACCACTAACAAACATTAAGACAACTTCTTATACGTGTTAGCCAGGTTAGCAAAAGGATTGATGCTACAGTTATCCTATAATGGATGGCCACAACCCTAAATTCCCTCCCGCAGTAGTAGAAGGTGGACTTGCTCACATGTTTTTTATCAAACTTAGTTGGAATTGTTTCTGGTTAAATATATTTAAAGCCAATTTGTTAGCCTTTTAACTATTGTATCCCATGAAAAATTATTTAATTTTCTGCATCTCTGTTCACTATCTATTTGGGGTGATAATTATTCATGTTGTACATTTCAGAGAACTAATATAAAGAATGCTCTGTGCTGTAGAAATATCATGCTAATGAGAACTGTAGAGTAAAAAAAATGCAATAAATATATTAATGTTCATGGGAGAATAACAGGATATTTAAAATGTATAGAAACCAGGAGCGTATCACTTATTTAACACCTGATCTGTGTCCAATTATGAAGTGAACTTTCACAAGAGTTACTGGAAGAGAATAAATACAAGAGCTTTCATAAGTTGAGTTTCAGAAACTTTTAATAACTATGAAAACATTATTTGGTTTGTCTTTGTCCTGGGCTAAAATTGGAGGCATATCTCACTCATATACACAGAAAGACTGCAAAGATCTTATCTTCATCACTGAAGAATGAAGTGGAGGTTCTTTTTTCAGCTGCTGGATACCTTAATTAATATAACCAGCTAATGAGTGGCTTATTGTCCTTTTGCCTATTCAGGGACAGGACTCTGCTTTCCATCCTAACTGTCAGGCTACAGAACTTTTTCCCATTCAATTAACAAGAATGAACTTCTGAAAACCAAAATGTATCAAAAGGAATCCTTTATTGAGATGAGACAATTCATGTAGGAGTTCAAAGCAGTGTCTAAGGTCCCTCAGGCATACAGGGGTAGATAAGGGAGTTTAGAACCCTTCCTCTTATCTCGATGTGTATTTAGTGAAACAAAAGCCAGTATGTTAATTCCCCCCCAGCCCTTCTGTAGAAATGATCTTTTTCACAGTTTCCCAGAGCATACCTAATTTCCTCCCACTCCCTTTTTAGAACGAACTTTTCCAGAGATTCCCAGGACACATCTCACTGTGGAATTTTTATAGTTTTCTCATCTCCTGGCTGTGCCTCTCAGAGGTGATAGATTCCGCCCATCTGGGTTTTCTTCCTCCATTGTATCATGTGCGGGTTATACAAATTCGATATAACATTAAATATATTCAGGTTAAATCAAGAAAGGATTTCTTTAACAGTCTGCCACACACACCCTTTTCTTCTTCCGTTGAAGAAATGACAGATACACGGATCTGACTCTAACACTTTGGAGAATGCTTGAAGCTTATCAGCATTTCCATAGGCCACATATAGAAATAAAAGAGAGCATCTTATACCAAGTCACATCCCTCCGTTGGTCTTTTTTATAACCCTCTTATAGAAGGTTCTCTAATATTCAAGCTGGAATTTGGCCAGCTCTACCTTGAAATGCTGGCGATTGAACCCAGAATATTCTGTCTATAGTAAACAAAGTAGATGCTCTACTTAGTATCTCCACCCAGTGAAATTGTGTGTGTCTTATGGTAACAGTTGAAGAAGCACTAAACCCCCTGATTAGTTCTGGTTGCAAATTTGTTCAAGGCAGGCCTAACAAGTCATTCCGCTCAAGTTGTTCACAATAGTCAAATTCTTCAAATCTTCTTTCTAAAGAGGAGCAAACCCAGTAGTATTTTTAGCTTGCCTGTGGTTCATGTAATATCAAAATATCTAAAGGAGTGAAAAGAGAAGGGGGGAGAAAGCTGCATTTTAAGGCTTTGCACAGCTTTTTCTTGCCTTCTTGGCAAAAAGATTGCTGGGGTTTCTTTTTGTTGAGTCGCTCCATGGCACATGCTCCAAAGGAATTCTCTCATATAAATGGAAAACAATGCCTGCCTCCTTCAACCTCATTGCTCTTTGCTGGTGTCATCATGTCTCCACAATTTACTGCTTCCTGGAATTGCTACTGTTTGGTACTTTATCAGATTATACAGGCCAGTGAAGTTCATTGTCACTTTC
The DNA here is from genome assembly GCA_032468175.1 of Toxicocalamus goodenoughensis. NCBI lineage: Eukaryota > Metazoa > Chordata > Lepidosauria > Squamata > Elapidae > Toxicocalamus > Toxicocalamus goodenoughensis. Next base: position 71,974 of record JANHFN010004318.1, read on the forward strand.
AGGCAAAATTAGAACAATTTTCCTTGTTCCTTTTGGTTGATGAAGTCTTGATAGCATACCTACTTACACAGTAACTTTCTTTTCAATGGGATGCATTACCATATATATACCACCATGCTTTGCAGCACTCTCTGAGTGGTTTACAGAATCAGCATATTGCCCCCAACAATCTGAGTCCTCATTTTACCAACCTTGGAAGGACGGAAGGCTGAGTCAACCTTGAGTTAGTCAAGACTGAACTTCTGACTGTGGGCAGAGTACGCTTGCAATACTGCATTCCAACCACTGTACCACCATGAGTCTTGTAGGTAAATTACCCAAGCTGGAGACAGCAAAATTTAGAGTCCTTTGAAATGTAGACTGAATTTATAGACCAATGGTAAGAAAAGGATTAAATTTCATCTGTCTTCTCGGCAGTCTCAGAATGAATTCATTGGAATCTCCAGGAAGTGGGAGCTCTAGGAATAATGAAGACAGAGGAAATATCTGTATCTGGAAGTTCTATCTCTGGATAATGAAGTTGTCAGCCTTACCAGGTAGACCAGTTAGGAAACATGACTGAATAAGCTAATTCTACTTTATTGTAAAACTACATTAACAGAATCTGGCAAGTTTGAAAGTACAAATCTCCCACCATCTCCTTTATAGTCTGAGATCAGGGGTGGGATTCAACCAGTGTTACTACCGGTTCGGTGAGAGTGCGTTTTGTGTGGATTTCTACCTGACGCACACTGTGCACACGTGTACAGCATTTGCAAAAAAAACCATTGTGAGTGCACAGTGTGTGAAAATTCTCTTCTTTCCTGCATTGTCAACCTCAGCTATGCCGCACAAAGCCCTCGACATTTTGTATTATGTACGGAGCACCATATTTTCCTTTATAATTTCTAAGACTTTTATATTTCATCTTTTCTTCTCTTTAAATAAAATTTGATTTTGTTGATCTCAAGGAAAGAGGAAGGGCTGAAGTTTCCTCTGCCTCCAGTGCCCATCCCCATTTCCAATCTTGCTTTGTGTAGAACAGTGCAGTTATAAAGCTTGGCAAGTTGCCAAGATACTTGCATAAACATTCCTTTTGGCTAGAAGTATTTATTGAATGCCAGTTGTTTTTTTGGGCTCACTTCATAGCATTTCATTTTAACTTTTCAAATCTTTAAAAAAAATCTTTTCAAACTTTAAAAAGCTTTGAATCTGGCTATCTTAGAACTTCCCTTTCTTACTTGGAACTTGTCAGGTTATTAAGATCTGCAAGAGTGGTCTTTTGGAAGATATTGCCATTATCAGAACCCACTTGATAAGTACATACATGAAAGAATTCCCTCTCATGTCAGGTTTCAACTTCCATTTCTTTAAGAGCTGTGATTGGCTTCAATTCTATATTCTTTGAGAAAGGCCCTTAAAGGATATCTTTTTAACTTAGCTTCTTGTTTTAATTTCCCCCCCAATTTTTTTGTACATTGAATACTTTGTTCCTAAAGAAATATAGCTAAATAAATACTTAGCATTCACTTTTACGCGTGGAACTCCATCATGTTTTCAAGGCTGCATTTCTGAACAAAGTTTACCTACTTGATAATAATCCTTATTTCTAAATAAACATGTTCAAAATTATATGGCTAGGGTAGAAAACTCAGGAGAGAGAATAGCAGGCTCTAGCTGGACTTCTGAGGATATTTCTCTATTGTAAAATGTAGAGCTCATTGAATTTCTTTCTAAAGCCTATTTTTTCCTCTAATTCAATCTCAGTAAAATATATTGCCTCATATTAAGATGTCTATGACAGCATAACTTTTAACTATAGTTTAAAACAGGGCTTAGGTGCCATATAGCATGGGAAACTACAGTTGCCCAGTAACTTAGCCAATGTACTAATGACTAGCTAGATGTAATTTTCCAAAGGTGTTTATGCCAAACAATCTTTGTTACCTCATACTTGATGTATATCTCCTGGCTGTGCTAATGCAACATACTAACTCATGAATTTCTTAACTATGGTTTATTAAATTAACCCAATTGCCTAGGTTTGCCCCAAATATTAATCTAAACCAGCCACACTGTCGGACTCACTAAAGACACAGAGCCACCAACTGAGCAGTTTATGTAAACTAAGTTTCTATATTTGTTTAAACAGGATGTGTCAGAGAGGGCTAATAATATTCATTTTTTTTTGAAAACAATGTTTATGGAACCAGATGGCAAAACTAGCCTAACAGAATAACATAACAGAGATATCCTCTTGCCTTAGGCATGGAAGCCAGCTGGATGATTTTGGGGCAGTCACTCTGTCTCAGCCCAACCCATCTCACAGGATTGTTGTAGGGAAAATAGGAGTAGGAAGGCATATTATGTATGTTGACTGCCTTGAGTTATTTATAAAAATAATAAAAGCAGGATTTTAACAAAATCTAGGCAGGGAAAGACAGAAAGGATAGTTCAGTCACAATGAGAGAAGGTACAAATTGATGAATAACTACCAAGACTTGATTCAGCATAGTTCAAAGGCAGGGCAAAAGAGCACAGAGAGTGAAGACTTGGAAGCGCACTTGGTTAAACAAAAGGCTTTGTTTTATACAGCTCTTTCCTAATTCTAAGAGGCTGCAAACATCATTTCAAACACTCTTATTCTGAAGTATTAGAATTTAGGAATGTTGCGAAGCAGTTATGAAATAACCTATCTCTGGATAATAAATGCAATTATATCTACTTCCTGCGTTTCTGTATTAAAGCAAATGAGATAATGATCTTAAAAGCAGTTTAAATCCTTCACATGCATGGCATTATGAAGTATATATAGCTTGCCAAAATTAGCTGAGACAGCTCAGCTCTGAAAGGCCTGTCTCCTTATACCATCTTAAACATGGTGGCTGCAATCCAGCCCTTATTTGTATCAAGATACTTTTGAATCAAACAGGCAATATGCAGACACAATTTCCTCAAATGGCATATGGTCTTGAACCACTGTCTCTTAGGAAACAGCCAGCTTGGGAGTGAAATGGCACACTTTCCAAACAGAGATAGAACTATTAGCAACATTTAACCATGCTGAATTTTGTATGGCCTATAACAGCCCAAATATATAACTTCTAGCTAATGTTGGATCTTTTATGTTGCTACTTCTGCTAGATATGAGGCTGCTCGCCATGTTGTGGCTTTAGTGTTTTTTTTTAAATTCTTGTTACCAAATGTTATTTAGAATCCTAACCCAAAAGGTTTTTACATTGTGATCTTATATAGCAACTCCTTCTACTCCTAACTTCACTGGCAGTTGTCACTTTCAATCTCTATTCCCCTTCCACAGAAAAAAAGCAGGCACCTGCATTTCAACATTTACAGATATACACACCCCATCATGTTACACATTGTGCATAAGCAGCAGCAGGCAAAACTCTTAAAAGGGAACAAGAATTCTAACCTTAAAAAGTTCAGGTGTGACATATGAAAAAAAGAAAAAGAAGTATAGCTAACTCTAACTTAACATTAAGCCACTTACTCTCCATCAGCCTTATTTCCACTATTTTTATATACCAATTCACGTATTACCTTTTGTTCTTTAAATTCTTCGCCTCTCTCTCACATCAACTTCACTCAACCACAACTTTCTCAATTTTCCCCTTCTCAACCCATTAACTTTCCCTTCATATATTGGTTTATGACTTAGTTTTCATTCATTCTCTTTATGTGATCAATCCACCTCAATGTACTCCTTTCACACTGGTCACTCACATTTAGATTCAGTCCACATTCATTCAGCAATCCCTATTTCTTGTTTTACCACCCATACTTCTTAAGTACATTATTGGCACTGCATTCAACCTACTTTCATATTTCTCCTATGTGTGCAATTCTCTCTTCCATATAAAAGTGCCTGCTATTATATAGAAATTGTTTTCTATTCTTCAGCAAACCTTGATTTCTTAATACCACCTATTACCCACTACTTTTTTTAAACCAGCATTTGCACAGCTTATATTTTCTCTGTCCTTTTCCCAATCTTCAACAAACATTCTGCTAAAGTGCCCAGACTCATCTGCCTCAAGCTCTTTGCCACTTGCTCCTTTTACATTCCAACTCTCAAACTTCGGTATGCTATGACTGTCACCACATGGCCCATAGATATTTGGCTCTGCTACCAATCATTGTATGTAGAAAAGCTGTGGTTATTAGGGTATTAGCCTGTGTTACATCTGTGCCACATGCATCATTTTCTGCTAATGGCAAAGATAGTACAGATAACAGATAATCAGAGTTGGAAGGGACCTTGTAGGTCATCTAGTCCAAACCTCCACCCAAGCGGGAGACCCTACACCATTTCTGACAAATGGCAGCCCAATCTTTTCTTGAAAGTCTCAAATGATGGTGCTCCCGTGACTTCCAAGGGCAAGCTGTTCCATTGGTTGATTGTTCTCACCGTCAGAAAGTTTCTCCTTATTTCAAGCTAAATCTTTCCTTGTTCAGTTTCCATCCATTATTCCTTGTCTGGCCTTCAGGTGCTTTAGAAAATAGATTGACCCCTCCCTCTCTGTGGCAGCCCCTCAAACATTGGAAGACTGCTCTCATGTCTCCCCTGGTCCTTCTCTTCACTAGACTAGCCATGCCCAGTTCCTGCAACTGTTCATGATATGTTTTAGTCTCCAGTCCCCTAATCATCCTGGTTGCTCTTCTCTGTACTTTTTCTAGAATACTGAAGGAACTTTCAGATGATCAGGCCAAAACTTTATGCATGATCCTAGAAGTAAGGAGGAAAGCAAATATAGTTATTTCCTATCTTCAAACAGAGAATAAGGAGGATCCAGAGAACTACAGATCAGTTGTCTGAAAAGATCGAATAGCTGATCCATCAAGAGATTGGTTAACCGGTGTAACAACTGGTTTGGTGAGCGTGCACATCCAGCATTTAGAAAAGACCATTTTTAGCTATAATACTTACCTTCTGCTGCAGCCCGGTGAGTAAATCAGCTGAGTAAATTCACCGCTCTGCTGTGTGAATCAGCTGTGCTGAAAAACAAGGAAATAAAGCACAGAAAAAGGGCAGGGGTGGATGGGCGGGGCCAAATGATCACCAGAACTACCGGTTCACCCGAACCGGCCCCAACTGGTAGAATCCCACCCCTGGATTGATCTGACATAACATGAAAAGAATGCAGTAATCCAACAGAAGTCACCATGACCCCCATTCTGGTAACTTAAATAAATGGCCTGAAAAATGACATTAAATTCAGACAAGTACCGTACAAAAGAGGAAACAAAAATCAGATGCACAGGTATTGAGGGAGACTTGCTGATAGAAGTTGTGAAAAAGGTCTTGGAATAATATGAAACTGGGTATATAAACAAGCAGTGTGGTATAACTGCAAACCTCCCCCCCCACACACACACACACCAAAGAAAAGGAAATGTCGTTTTTAGTTAGATTACCAAAAGCCTCATTTCCAAATCACAGAAAATAAACAGCTTCATTTTATCTTGTAATGGTCATACCTCACCAGATATGGTTATTCAGCAGATTCTGACCAGTTCTGAAGAACCAGTAGCAGAAATTTTGAGTAGCTCGGACAACCGGCAATACCACCTCTGACTGGCCCCTCCCCCATCTATTCTCCGCCTCCCGAGTTCCGGCTGATTGGCTGGGTCTTCTTTTGTTGCCCTGCACAGGAGAACAAAGCTGGAAAGCAGGTTAGTGGGGTGGGGAGGGAATGAGGATTTTGCAGTATAACCTTCTCCTGCCACGCCCACCAAGCCACGCCCACAGAACCGCTAGTAAAAAAAATTGAATCCCACCACTGTACCTCACCACAAATATTTTGTCTAGTGGAGGGTACTATTACTCTTTCAGGTTTTGCAGAAATTGGAGCAAAGCGAGAAACAACCAAGGACACATGAGGTCCTCTGGAGAGAAATTTAAAAAGATGCATATGTTTTTCCTTAGAGGGGTGGCGGTGGGGAGGAGAAAGGACACAAATAGAATTAAAAGCCTTCACATTGGAAAAAGACATCATAAAGGACATCATGAATGTTTCTTTTTCCCCGGGTAGTTTCAAAGTGAGCAGATAGAGTAATGGATTTCAAATGCAAGAACGTACAGGTAGTCCTTGGCTTACGACCACAATTGAACCCAAAATTTCTGTTGTTAAGTGAGACATTTGTTAAATGAGTTTCGCCCCATTCTACAACCTTGCCACGGTTGAATCACTGCAGTCGTTAAAGTTAGTAAAGTCACTGTTAAGTGAATCTGATTTTCTTCATTGACTCGGCTTGTCAGAAGGTTGCAAAATAGAGTCCTATGACCCCAGGACATTGCAACTATCATAAATATGAACCAGTTTGCCAAGCACCTGGATACAGGGATGCTGCAATGGTCGTAAGTGTGAAAAACGGTCATAAGTCACTTTTTTCAGTGCCATTGTAACTTTGGTCTCTAAACGAATTGACTACCTGTAAATTCCAAGTAAATGCTAGAAAAAAGACTGCTTAACCATAAAAGCGGTTTGACAGTGCAACCAATGACCCAGAGTTGGGTTTATCTCCCTTCGCTGGATGTGGGGAGCCTAAAAAGCTCTCTCTTTAATTTGGATTCTTGCAATGGGCATGTAGTTGGACTCAATGGCCTGTAAACATCCCGTTCCACCTCTGTGAGTCCATGAAACCTACAATTTAGTAAGAATGGCATGTCATATCCTTTAGCATATTTGTCATCTATGCTCCGTCACAGACACAGATTGAAAAACTTCTAGATTGCAGGAAAAATCTATGTTCACAACAGGGGTTAAACACATGACCCAATGAACCAGAAACTTGCTATGCGAGCTGCTTTTGCATTAAAAGCTCGACTTAAGTTGATTGACTCATTTGTGGTTCAGTGAATCGTGCACCTTTTGTAAAGGGTTAAAAAACATGGCATCATCATATTTTTATTGTATTTATTTATCCCATATCTCTGCAGCTCTTCACAGTAGGTCAGATCAGAATACCATAAGGACTGTTGCAACTTTACATCACTGCTAAACTGTACCATAAGAGAATCCGAAATATCTTCTTTAGGGTCATCTCCATACTGAACACATATGTCTCATATATTTATTTATTAAATTTGTATAGCCATCCATCACTACAAAATGTGAATTTGGGTGGCGTGCAACAAAATACAGTATGTCTCATTAACCATTATCATAGCAGTTTGGTGTAGTAGGCTACACTGTGGCTAACACTCGTGGTTAACCGGCTGCGCAAAGAATTGAAGACACAAGGATCTGCCTTGGGAAATGCCAGCCAT
>JANHFN010004318.1:84532-96734 GCA_032468175.1 Toxicocalamus goodenoughensis
AGAGAGAGAGAGAGAGAGAGAGAGAGAGAGAGAGAGAGAGAGAGAGAGAGAGAGAGAGAGAGAGAGAGAGATATGCAAGTTTTCTCTTATTTCAATGAAATAAATATTTGTATCCCTGTATGGATGGATACAGCTTCCTTTATTGTGCCATGGTTCCATCAAAGAACGCTTGAGAATTTTTGAGCAATACTGATGGGAATGAAGAGGGTTTCTGTAGTCATATTTCTCTTTTTATTAATCTCCTCCTTCCCTCCCCCATGCTCTCTTTTTCTCATTTTCTCATAATTTTCGAGCTTCCCTTCCAGAAAAGGGGACAGCTGTAAAACAAATAAGACAATATCCACCTGTAGAACGTTGTCCCCTTGGGGCTAATACAGATATCTCCATCAAAAAATTGTAGACTGATCTGATTAAAAGACTCTATTCTACAAAACATATGATAAACCCCAATTGCTCAATCTGTCTTCGTTTCAGACTACAAGGAGAGGAGATTTAAATGAGGGGTTTGTGCGTGCTGGCTTATGTGCCTCTTCCGCCTTGCTTGCTCAGTGCAGAAGGCCAATTAATCTCATTTATGCTTCAGGTCTGTGAGATGGGGACCTGTCTGAAAAGGATGAGACTACAGCCATTATCTCATTCCAATGAGCCAGCAAGGAGCTGTCCTGTGATCCCACTTCCATGTCAGTGAGGACAAAATGGCTGTAAGCCTTCATCTATAATTTTTTTTTAGTTGCTCCTCTCTGTCAGACCAGTCTAATCTTCTCACACCTGGCACATTAATTCTTATCTGTTCCCTGCAACATTGTAATTATATGTTATTTCCAGCAATAATTAATTATCTCCCAGGCAGACTTTTTATAGCTTATAAGTCAAAAGTGGGCTCAACCACCCTAAATAATTAATTCAGGCTATGTTTTATGTCATGACATATACACAGCCTCCAGATGTAATTGTTACAGAATTCTTTTGATAACGAAGTCCTCAGTTCCTAGAGGTTGTACAAGCCAGCAAGCACCAATTATGATGATATTTCTTTCAGGCAGACTCAGGATGCTCATCTTTCCTTCAACTATCTATTTATGGAGTTTTTTCTTTCAGGTGTCCCTCCCTAATTAAAATGAGAGAACAGAAGTTGCAGTCCTGCATAAATGAGGAAACCTCTGGATGGATGTTCAGACTTAAAATAAGGCCAGGAGAAAGCTTCCAGTTGTTTTCATATATCTTCCTCAATTTATTTATGAGCCACAGTGGTGCAGTGGTTAGAGTGCAGTACTGCAGGCTATTTCGGCTGATTGCCAACTGCATTCAATTTGGCAGTTTGAATCTCACCAGGCTCAACGTTGATTTGGCCTTCCATCCTTCCGAGGTGGGTAAAATGAGGACCCAGAGAGGACTGTAAAGCACTGTAAAGCGATATGTAAATCTAAGTGTCAGAATTCTGGCAATTGCCCTAATTAAATCATGAGCCTTGAGCCAAGCTTCAAAAGAAACCAAAATATTTATTAGGAGAAGCATGTCTGGCATTAACCGGTATGTAGACAACTCTGGCCTACGTAATTTACAGTCACCTGTTCTCCCCCTGGGCTTGTGTCATAAATCAGATTCTCCAATGAAGCATGTTCACAGGCTGGGTTTCATCAATCACATTCTCCAATTAAGGATTTTCCCATGCAGAAGATCTGGTAGCTTAGCTACAAACTTTGTAAGATAAATGTTGGAATGTACTTCTGGTTTTAAACTGTCACACTGCTCCTTCATAATTCCTTCCCCCCTTGTTTATGGCAACTCTAAAACAGGCATAGGAAAGCTTTATGAGTTGACACTGAGTGATATTATTATTGCTATTGCCACTTGTTAGTCCACACATTTGCTCAGTCTTGATCAGCAGGATACTGGTGGGCAGTTGGTTTTCACATCCCCAACTTTTCACTTTTGAATAGTGTTGAAAGGATCTCTGAATATGGCCATCTGTTCTGACCCAACCTGATTCTAAGAGAACAAACACAAAACAAAGGCAGCAGCCCTCACCTTTTAAGGCTTAATTCATGAATTCTATTTCTTCACAGATAAAAGGCTGCTTCCAACTAATCAGCTCTGACAAGAAAGAGCCTTGCCAAACTGTTCTTCAAGGCTGCCAAAAACCCACAGATAAGAAATAGTTTACAAGAGTTTTCAAATACTAACTATAATGTCCACAAGGCTGAGTTTCAGAGCGTCTTTGCCTTCTTCAAACCTGGCTTTTATCCTCTTGAGGGAGGGGCCATTACCTAGCAGCCTTACTCCCGAGTCCCCCGTGCTGCTGTAACTGCTCTCTCCTACGAGCAATCCTGTGCGCACGCGTACTTGGCACAGGCTCCTGGGAAACCTCCTCATCACTTCTGCCAGCCCCCACAATTTCTGAAGGCAGCTGTCCACTCCCTAATGGTCCTGGCCCCTCATCTGAGTCCTCGCTCTCCTCAGCTATCTGCCCCTGCTGCCAGCTAACCACAACACCATCAGGAAAAGAATAGAGAATTTCAGTGAGGGATTAAATATTATTTAATAAAGATCCTGTGGTAAGCAAAATGGAAGGAGATATTCTACTTTCTTATGCATCTAATGCTGATGCCTCTCCTGTGTATGGCAGCAAATTGGTCAGAGCTGCCTGCCGTCAAACTATCAAGGAGATACCATCAGGAGAGTAATCAATGAATCTTTCTTCAGCTGTGCGCATTTACTTAAGTGGATTTTTAATAGTTTTTGAACGAATTAAGCAAGGATAATGGATGAACCAATGAGCTGAGAATGAGAAGAAGTCATTAGATCAGGCCTGCACAACTGGTGACAAGCAAAGGCAGTCTGTTCTTGGTGGATGGTCACCCATTATCCACCCAGGAACACTTCAGTTCTTGCTCCCTGCATGGAACTGCAAAATTCATGGTAGAGATGAAAATCAAGTACCTGGGTTTGCATTACAATAGACTGATTGCAATGACCTTCATCAGTCTTGCAAATCTTGAAGCCTTTAGAAATAGAAACGCTAGCAACAATAGAATATCCTGCTTTCTATCTTGTTCTTCGCTAGGTAAAATGAAATGCATTTGCCCAAGAAACTATTACTCTACTTCATTCATTTATGTTTATTTGTGTTTTGTGTATTCGTCATTCAGGAGTTTTTAAATGCAGTTAACTTTTTTAAAAGATCAACATAACAACTAGTCCTTGACCATCAAAACTTCTTCCTTGATTTTATACTTCTTGATTTTAAAAAAAAAATCCCAATTCAGATTGCCAGATAATCATGGGAATTTTTTTCATTTTTAAATTAAGAAATGTTATGATTTCTGGGTTCCCCAAAAGGGTGAGCAAATGCTGGGAATGATTTTGTGAATCTTTGGTAGGGAGCAAAGAAATGCTGATAATCTTGTTCACAGAAAATTTTTCCAATGGAAAGAAGGCAGCAAAATAATCTTTAATTTGGTGGTGCTTCAGAAAAACAAAAGCATTCTGTTTTTCCATTTCCTCTTTCCTGTGCTGGTCTAAAAGTTCTAATTCTGATTTAATTCTGCTGCAATTTAAGCAGCCGAAGTGACCTTATTTTTATTATGGAAAGCAGTGATTCTGAACATTTTCCACTCTTACTTTCTCCTTCCTTATGCTTTCACCTCATTCTCCTGGAAAGTTCTGAATAAATTTTGGCCTAAACAACCAGGTACACAGAGGAATCTGTTTTGAACATGGAAAGAGGGAACTGCTCTTTCTCAGCTGACTCCAACTTGCCCAAAACTTCACATCAAAATTATTGACTTTACAGGCACTGACAATGGGGGAGCTGGAAAAAAAAGAGAGCTGCTAATAAACTTGGGCAACCATGCCTTCTTTCAGCACAAGGAGGAAGGACAGCTGGGAATTTCAGCTGAGCAGAGACAACTGAAATCAACCAAACCAGCAGAGAAACAGGACTATGGTGGAGGCAGGAAGAGAATTGTGAAGAAGCGTTCAGGCCACTAGGCCAGCTGTTGAGAATGTAAGGGGAATACTCTGCCCTGCAGCAACCTCCAAACTATTTAGCATGTGGCTTTCAAAGAGAATTGCCCAGCTTTCCACAACCCACATGTTTGGAGCTGTTCTGTATAGCCAAGAGCAGCTCACCCAAGCTCTGCTTCTACCTGCCTCTTATCAATCAATGCTACTTCCTACAATCCTCACTTGCAGGTTCAACTGCCTTCCTTCCTTCCTTTACTTCACAGGCACATTATGCCATTCGGAGTGAATACAGTCTCGGCGCTACTCTATTAACACCGAGTTCTGATAATCCTCCCAGCAATCACCAGCACATTGCTCCTGGGATTACACCAATAACAGGTTAGAAAAAGACATTGTACTATGACCTATTTTCTCTAATGTTCCTAAACTGTTGTGATTCCCTAACCAATGAAAGATACATTCAGAATGTTTCACTACAGTGAAACTTGCAATAGAACTGATATATATGAGTTAAAATATATACAATGGACTTTAGGGAAAACTAAATGTATTTAGAGATAAAAAGACCTTGGGGAAAATATTTTTTTACAGTGCAAAACACATATAAAATGTATATTAATATAATGTTGATTTCAGGCTTCATGGACTATTATGATAGATAAGATGGATTCATCAATCATAAGTCACTTTCATAAATACTCAATGAGCAGGATACAGCAAGGGTATGATTTTTACCCTCCATAACAAAGTGCATGCATATGACTAATTTCCTTAAAGAATGAATCCATTGGACTTTCTTTCAGAAGACCCTCACAGATATAAGAGGATAATAGAAAAAAGAAGAGGAGAAATGGAAAGTATATACTGTACCCAGATAATGCTTTCTGCCCATTTTTTGAACAGCAGAAAACTTCAAAACCCATTAAGCAATTTTTTTAGCTTTGCAATTCTAAGCCACTTACCTGGAAATAACCTCCATCAAATTTTATTTGGCACAAAATACACCTCCGTACAATATAGTTGCATTCACATTTTGCCTATTGCACAAATTAGTGAAACCTCTACAATTTGGTCCACAGTGAAAAAATAATATTATATATTTAAACTTTGAGAGAGTAATAACAAACATGCATGGCAGTGATTAATATTTCAATTATTTAGAAAGCATGAGTCATATACTTTCTTCCGGAAGCTTATTGTGATATTCCTCAGATTAAGCTAAACTATCTCACATGGTTTAGGAAAGGATAGCCATGGAAGGAATAAAGAATACATTTTGGTATTCCCTAGTTCCCAACAGAAATTAGTATACTTTCTTATGTGTGATGTAGTGGCCCTGAAGCTGGTCTAGAACTGGAGAGGTTCATTGTCTGTCTACCTTTAAGCATCAAATCTCATTGAAGGATTTGGGGGTATCATTGTCACTCCGCCAACCAGAGATGGTATTCAGCAGGTTCTGACTAGTTCTGGAGAACTGGTAGTGGAAATTTGGAGTAGTTTGGAGAACCGATGGTAACCTTCCCCCGGAAATGACGAGGGAATGGGGATTTTACAGTATCCTTCCCCTGGAGTGGGGTGGGAATGGAGATTTTGCAGTATCCTTCCTCTGCCAGACACACCCAGCCATATCCACCAAGCCACACCCACAGAACTGGTAGTAAGAAAATTTGAATCCCACCACTGCAGCCAACCTTTTTTCTAGGAGCAAATTAGAGTCTTGAGCTTTTCAGGAGGAATAGGTGGGTCAAATATATTCCAGTTTGAACAAGTTACATATGTGCTCATTACAAATCTATCCTATATCATTTCCACTTTATTTAAATTTGAAATATCTTTTTTTCCCCTTCTGAAGGATGACTTTCTAGATGCATTCTTTTCTTAAAAGCTCACATTTTAAGTGTATTTGTCATACCTATCTTAGTTAGATACGAGATATCGGAAAAATTGCATGGCAAAATTCAAAGTAATGTGACATACAAAAGATACCTATTTTACAATCCGCCCATTACAATGGCAGGTGAGATCAGATAGGCTTGCTTCAAAAGACTTATTGAATAGCATTTGGAGTTATCTAACATTCTGAAGGACTTGCACAGCCCTAATAATAATAACAAAAAGTTGGGTGGCCCTTTAAAGGTTAACATATTTATTCTCACTGAAGCTTTTTGTGGATCCCAGCCTACTTCATAAGATGAATGGAACGACTCCTGAAAAGAAGTCTTAGAACTATACAGGCCTGCTTAATAATCTGAAAAACAGCTGAATAATAGCAGTATACTAATAGTAAAAAAAGGTAAGAAGAAATAATGAGAAATACTTTTACTGACTATTAACAGAGCTGTTTATAAATTGACATACACAGGCATTTTCACTGACACAGTACATAGCAAGCAAGACATGAAACCTTGATCTTACATTCATATATTTTATGTGACATATATAAGGTTTTCTTTTTTTCTAGAGAAGCTCATGATGTACCAGATATTTTAGAGTTTTTTGAAGCCAGGATGCTGGCACAACTCCTTTATGAAGCACAATTAAATCCAAGTGTCAATAGGACAAACTAGAAGGAGTTCAAACTAGCTTCTTTCAGGTAGCAACTTATATGTCTAACACTGCTTGTGGAAGCATATTTTATAAAAATCAAAACAAGGGTATGGCTGTGTATATTCAAATATTGGATAAAACACCTGTAATAAATCCACATTCATCTACAATCAAATTGTGGATGAAGTGGCCAACCCGGATTGCATTAACAAGACCTGGATGGACCAAGAAGACGGTGTTCACCTCTTGAAATATGTGCCCACGTAGGTTTCTGGTCTGGTGCCAGTTGACACTCCAGGGATTGGGAGACGTGTAGCAATTATGAGCCGTGGTGGCACAGTGGTTAGAGTGCAGTACTGCAGGCTACTGCTGCTGACTGCTGGCTGTCTGCAATTTAGCAGTTCGAATCTCACCAGGCTCAAGGTTGAGTCAGCCTTCCATCCTTCCGAGGTGGGTAAAATGAGGACTCAGATTGTTGGGGGCAATATGCTGACTCTGTAAAACCACTTAGAAAGGGCTGTAAAGCACGGTAAAGTGGCATATAAGACTAAGCACTATTGCTATTATTATATTGCTATAACACTCACAAGTCATTATGGGTTTTCAGAGACGCTGTTTTCTGCAGTCGTGATGCTCTCTGGTTTAAGTTAGGTTCTAAGTAACAATTGGAAGTGTTGCTGGCGTACCATCCTTCCTGCTGCTTAGCATCAATCTATCAGCCTTGTGAGGAAGTTCAGACAAGAAACAGACCCAAGAATATTAGCTTTATCTTTATTCAAAGATCCCATTAACAGAATCTTGCAAATCTGAAAGTACCCTTCTCGTCTCTCACTTCTACTCTCCCCCCACCAAAAAAGCCCAAGGTGGATACTTTCTGAGATGCTTTCTCTACCCCATCCCTCCTTCAGAATCAGATTTTGTTCACCACATTGTTGACTAGGCTATGGCTCTTCCACTTGTCTCCCAATATCACTCTCACATACTACTGCATCTGTTCAGAATTAACCCTGCCTGAGCTACTAGATTCGATCACCAGATTTCATTCTGGGCTGGCAATAGAGCCTCTGAGATTATTGAGTCTTGCTGTGTGGAGTTATGAGCAGGAATTTGTGGCCACTGTAGACCTAGCTAAGTTGTCATGACCCCAATACACAATAGACTTTGGATCTAGTTTTTGTGTCAGGCCATTGTGACTAATTTTAGAGAACCTTGTGAGTATGGTCAGATCACTCTTTTGTTGCTTTTGGTATGCCAGGGTCACCCTGCCTTGCAAGGAAAGAGGCCTGTTAGGTTATCCCACCCCAGGCATTTGATAGACTCAATTGGGTTACAAAATGAGCTAGAGGTTTTCCCTGAGGCCTTGGTTGTGACCTGGAAGAATGGCAGAAACTCTGGAATACCTTGGTTTTATGTGGTCTCTTCTCCTCATCATCCATTCCCAAGATTATAAAATGGAGTGGCTTTGTACGCCCAACTTGCTTTCCACCCAGGCTCAGGAATATTCGATCCTAGTGTTGTCATGGAGTTAGGTGGTCTTAGAATTTGGAAAATTAAACTAAATTAAAAGTCCACTTTTATCCCCAAGGTCTAGTACACTTTATCCTGTCAGATAATTATTTTTCTTCTTCAAAACTTCAAATAAATTCTGAATTACATAAATTACTGCTGGGATGAAGTCAGGCAATGGTAGCACTTAAACAAAGAATTTTTGACATACTGTAGAATTATGAAGAGAATAAAGCAAAATGACTCTTAGAGCTCAATTGTGGCATGGCAAATTTCCTTCCTTATCTGAACTAGCATGCAAATAAACTTCAGAGAGGCTCTCCACTATTACAGTTTAATATCTTGCCATCAGCAATGTGTGGGAGAGTAAATATGGGGTCATATTCTGCTGTACTGTAATTTTTAAGGAGACACCCACAATGTAACATTAACATCTCTTCTTAGACCCATTTCCAGGGAGAAGAATTCTATGTATAGTTTCTTTTGGCAGATAAAAGTCCCAAGGTTACTCTTGCCATCACAAAATTTTATTGGCTGCCTATACAATGTGTGTGTGTGCTGTTGTGTGCTGTCAGTTGCAAAGTAGACTATGCACAACTGCAGACCTTTTCTTAAAAAAAATTATACATGCTGCATTGCACTTTCTACTATATAAAGTATTTTTATTATATATAGCCCATGGCCCATAATAAAATTTGACTTACTGAAATAAATAGAGATAGAACCCACAAATGTCAAATGACTCACTCAGGGCCACAGACATCAGAAGGAACGTCCAACCTGACCATCATAAATATTAAAGTAACATGTAAAATCAAACGAAGAACACAAACCGAAGAAACTGTGTGGCAGAGACGGTTTTGTCTTTCTTTAAAATAAAATAAAATGTAAATAAAATGTTAACATCTACATTTGAGACCTCCTTCTGAGCTTGAGGCAGATGACTTTCCTGTCGCTCTGCCCAGAAATACCAAGCTCTCAAGGAGAAGAGAGAAGGTGGACTACTGTTTGAGTGAATGTCGTTCATTTGAGCATACAAGAGCTACCCATTTGAATGGGATGGCTATCAGCCGGAGCACTATTTAAGCAAGGTTGGGAAAACAATTTGTGGTCAACAATGTCTGCAAGGGGCTTTAAAACAGTCAAAATGGCAATTGGGGCGATGCAATCCAAGCTGGTCATTTCATATGTGAGAATCAGAAGACTGCTACATCACCACATCAATGGTTCAAATGCTCAGATAGAAGCATAAGGGGTAGAGGTTAAAAATGGAACCGTCTTTCAGCATTATGATCTGCCATCCAACTACCTCTCACACAAAAATGCACCTGGAATTTTTTTTCCCCCTGGATTTTTTTTTCTCTTCAGCCCGTTAGTTTCATCTGGCCCATTTTTGGAGCTTTGTCTTATTGGAAGAAATATCCTTCTGGGTTCAGTTCCAAGTGGGGGGAAAAGACACTGGAAACGTGGAGGCTGTTTAGAAGGTTTAATATTAGGACCACATGGCCTGGAGCTCCAGAGTGGGGAAAAAAAGGATGATCATATGCTTCAAGGTGAAGGAAGAGATTAAAAAGGGGGGGGGCTGAGGTGCTGAGAGTGCCTGAGTTTTATACCCTTTGTTGGGATTTGAATTTGAGCCTGTATTCTAATTGGTTGTCAGACTCCCATGGGGCCATGCAGGGGCAACTCTGTAGGCTGTCCTGAGTTCCAGGCTTGGTTGAGCCTTGCTGGATGATTATGCCCTTAAAAGGGCTTTTGGCAATTGCGATAGCTTTACCTGCAGATCTTCGTTATGTAAAGTATTCTGGCCCAAGCCTTAATGGCCCACCCATTAAAAAAGATGGGGGTGAGCTTCTGCTTCTGAGGTGAGTTTCTGCTCTTGAGTTTCTACTCTTTTTGAAGGAAATATCCTGCCTTTTTAATATTTTCTAGGATATTTCAATTTTCTAGGAGAGGTGTGGGTGCCAATTTCCTACAGTCTTTCCTTGGCCAGTTTTTTTTCCCAAATTTGATCCAATTCAGTTTTCAGAGAATTATCTTACTGATGGAGAGAGAAAATCCTGGGCTCCTTTATTTCATTTTTAAAAACATTAGGTTAGATAGGCTAAAACAAACAAACAATCCTCAATTTGAGCCCTAGAAGCAAAGCAGAGAAAAAGTTCTATGACTAATAAGTAGCATGTGTTCAGGCAGGGATCTGAAAGGAGGATGTTTTAGTCTTTGCTTGAACTCAATTGCATTTCTCCGTGTGATGCAAAACACAAACAAAGCAAAATTCCAAATTGCACTGACAGCTATAGTTGCATCCAGGGCAATGTGAATATAGCTTCACCTCTGAACTCTGGAATGAACATTTGGAGAATAAGGACAGGCCTCTTTGTTTGACACCCATTTTGGGATCATGACATCTGCATATAAATGCCAGAGTCTAAAAACTTTTCAAATCGCAGTTCTTAAGAGGTGGTATTCAGCAGGTTCTGACCAGTTCTGGAGAACCGGTAGCGGAAATTTTGAGTAGTTCAGAGAACCGGCAAACACCACCTCTGACTGGAGATTTTACAGTATCCTTCCCCTGTCACGCCCACTGAGCCAGGCCCACAGAACCGGTAGTAAAAAAAATTGAATCCCACCACAACCCAGCAGGATTTCATGCTTAAGGTGGGACTAGAAGTCGCAGTCTCCTGGTCGCTTGGCCATTGTCTTAACCACTATACTAAACTGATTTCTGTTAGTCACTAATTAATGAATTTATTTTCCAATCTTTATAAATAACTACTTTATAAAAAAGGCAAAAGGCAAATACCACCTCTGACTGGAAATTTTACAGTATCCTTCCCTCTGCCACGCCCACCAAGCCATGCCCACAGAACTGGTAGTAAAAAAAATTGAATCCCACCACTGGTGCTACAAGCGTGGCTTCCAGTAGATGAGGCAAACTTGATTTCTTTTTTCCTGAGCTTTAAACAATTACAAGCGGCCTTTTAACAAGAGTTTTGCTCCAGAACTTGGAAGTCTGCCACTGTGTACACCTTAGTTGGCTATAGCCATATGGCTTGCGATGTTGGGATTTAATTTCTGTTTATCTTTAAAATATTGATCGGTGATAATGTGTAATTGCTTTAAAATCAAGCGATGGGCCATCCTGAGCCACCTGGAAAGGCAGTTGTCTCTTTTTACAATGTGTGGGTTGTCAATTCTCTTGAAGAATTCAATTAGCAACAAAATAGATATGCTGGACAGTTATTTGGAATTTTGGCCTATCTTACCCGGCCACAAAGTGTACTCAAAATGAATTACAATCTTTAAAATCAGTGGAGTTAATTGTAGCATAATGAAATAAATCCAACTAATAAAATATAACAGCAGCGCTTCATTAAAATTCCAAGGGGGCTGTTATAAAGACAGCACCATCCCCAAACAGAACTGAAACCAAATGCTTCTTAAATGAAAAATTATGAGGGGGAAAAAAACATCCAGGAATATTTTGAGGGTGGCCATAAGGAAAACACTAATGTGTTCCCGCTAATTACCAAACAGCCAGTGACAAAAATGTCTGAGAAGACTCCTCAGCTGTTGGGCCACATAGAAGTGAGCCATATGGAGTCAACCTGGTGGAAGACAAACTTTGAATACTGTGGAACTGCATTATTTTTAGGAACCTAAAAGGAACAACTGACCCTTAGCATGGAGAAGCAAGCCAAAAACTGAATAACATAGTTGGAAAGAATCTTGGAGGTCTTCTAGTCTGACCCCTGCCTAGGCAGGAAACCCTACACTATTTCAGTCAAATGGTTATCCAATCTCTTCTTTAAAACTTCCAGTGTTAGAGCATTTACAACTTCTGGAGGCAGGTTGTTCCACTGAATAATTGTTCTGTCAGGAAATTTCTCCTTAGTTCTAAGTTGCTTCTCTCCTTGATTAGTTTCCACCCATTGATTCTTGTCCTGCCTTCAGGTGCTTTGGAGAATAGCTTGACCCCCTCATCTTTGGGGCAGACCCTTAGATATTAGAGCGCTGCTATCACGTCACCCCTAGTCCTACTTTTCATGTCACCCCTAGTCAGGGGTGGGATTCAATTTTTTTAACAACCAGTTCTGTGGGCGTGTCTTAGTTGGTGGGCATGGCTTGGTGGTCATGTGACTGGGTGGACATGGCTTGGTGGTCATGTTATTGGCTGGGTGTG
>JANHFN010004318.1:106858-117742 GCA_032468175.1 Toxicocalamus goodenoughensis
GCACACAAAGTGTGTGCATGCACGCAAAGCGCGCCCACCAAGCCATGCCCACTGAACCAGTGGCAACAATATTTGAATCCCACCACTGCCTGGAGCCATATGGTTACCTTTTGTGACCTTCTGGCAAGCAAAGCCAATGGAGAAGCCAGATTCACTTAACAACCGTGTCACTAACTTATCAACTATGGTGATTCATTTAACAACTGTGGCAAGGAAGATCATACAATGGGCAAAATTCATTTAACAACGGTCTCACTTAGCAATTAGAAATTTTGGGCTCTATTGTGGTAGTAAGTCAAGAATTACCTGTATGCCAGTCTACTGAGAATGATTAATCTGATGAGTGAAGGCATGTTTCACATACCATGTATGGAGCAGACATTCTTTTCTGCTTTCAAATAATCAGGAAACTTTTTGTGTCCCTCACCCAAAGAAGCAGGATCAATAAAGGAGAATATTTGTAGCTCGGAGTTGAAATGAGGGATCCTTGGTGCTATCTTAGCTTGCTTGTTTTCATTGCCCTAAATAAGTAATGGAGGCAAACAGCCCTCCTTACTAGCATTGATGATGTTACCCAGTTAGGGTAGTGAAATGTCTGCAAGAAAATAAGCAAGTTCAGAGAGAAGCTGGCTCAGATAAGCAGTGCAGTGTTCTCAGCAAGGTTAAGCATAAAATGAATAGACATTATCAGCCACTAACATTAGCAAAGCAAATGAGGAGATTGCATAGTATACTATTAATGGTGTCTTATCAGTAGGTGTCATTCACTGGGTCAGAATGAGACCTACCAACAGAATGACTAACAGAAGTATTACAGCTAATTACAAGCTGCAGGTGAATTCTAGATCTTGGAACATGTGACATTCAGTTTTGTGTTGTTGTTTTACAGTGGATTATGTGCAGAGGTGGTTGTCAGCTTTAAAATTCAGCTCCCACATTTTTTTTTAAGAGAGTTGAAGGAGTTGAAAAGTTCAAGGTTATTCTGTATGTCGTATTAAGAAATTCCAGTGGCAGTTAATTGATTCTTGTGATTTATGAAGTGTAGAAGTGGGAGGAGAGAAGGGAGGAAAGAAGGTGGGTTCTGTGTAACGCATGAAAATAATTTCACTTGGGAAATTGCATTTGACATGCCAGATCTGTTTCTAAATAAATCAATTGGAGAGAAATGTCTTGGAGTGATTTATATCATGGATACTTGCTGGATGCCTTACAGTGGGATTCTACCAGTTCTGGCCAGCTCTACAGAACCGGTAGCTCTGAAGAGCAGCAGACACAGAACTGGTTCTGTGTCTGCTGCTGTTTTGGGCCACCCGCCTGACCAAGCTCTTACCTGTCCTTTATTTCCTGTTTTTTCAACCGCAGCTGCTTTGCATGGCATAGCTGAGGTTGAAAAAGCAGGAAAAAAGGGCTTTTCCAACTGCTGCGCCCTTGCACGCAGCGCTGCTCAGCTGTCCAGGCAGCACAGCAGGTCATAAATTGCACTCACAGGACTCACACGACTCGCACATGCATGCGTGATGCAGAGCAAGTTATACCAGTCGGATCCCATCCCTGATTATGTGACAAGGAGATAAAATCAATTTTTTTATGGGAGAAAATCATAAATAGTGCTAAACTTTCAGCTTCCTCCTGCATGATCTTTCAAGCTACAGAGGAGATAATTTATCAGTTTTCAGAGACATGGGAAGTGAGAAATTAATTTTTCAGACGTGGGGACAGTAAAACAATGTAATTGATTAACCCATGAAATTGATTTGCTTAACTCATCAAACATTCATTTTGAATTATCAGATCAACTGGTTTAGGATAAAATTTAGGCAATAAAATCCAGAGATAAATTCTGGAAATTGTTCCTAGGCTGATTTTTGTTTTTAAACAGACGCTCTATTTTAGAACAATAAAAACAAAACTAAGGAAACTTGAGTTTCCAAACCTTATGCTATTGTATGTAACTACAAATAATTATTCTGCTAATCTGGACACAATATCGAAAATAAGTGATATGCAACCAGGAGAAAGAAATACACCAAGAATTATAAAAACAAGATTTTTTAATTATAAAAACAAGATTTTGAGTATTAATGTTTTAGACTGATATTAAAAGTGAAAATTAGCTAAGAGTGTGAAAACTGTCTATACTTTAGGTTATATATTTATATACATAGGAGAGTTACAATTTTTATAACTTTTTCAGTGGCAACCCTCTGCCTACATTAATGGCTGAATTCAAGGATGTTTTTTTATATCTTTTTATTCTCTCTGTATATATATATATTCTGCAGTAATAAACTTATTGTGAATAATTTGTTCATTTTATGTTGATGGTTTATGATCATAATAAACTCAAAGTGCATCATATCAGCATATATAAAAAGAACTAGTTGCAAACCACTGTTATAGAGAGCAAGCAGAAACAGTACTGTTCAGCAGAAACAAAATGCATTTGTGAAAACTAAAGGTATATAACTTAGCAAACTATATAATTTTTAATATGCTAAGGATATTAGTATTTTAAACAGGTTCCAATGTATTTCAAATCTATTTATGTGTATATGTATTTTCTTGCCTTATTCATTTAATTAACATATTCATTTAATTAAACATTTTATTAAAATCAACATTGTCTTCCAAGCTCTTGATTCAAAAAATGGATCAAACAAATTATTTTATTTTATTTGCATTTCCTTTTGAAGAAAAGGTGGTGGAACACCTCGCTTTGATTTATATAAATATATTCATTCCACTAATTAAATTGATTGGGACTTCCTGGGAGATTTATTTATCTATAGGATTGCCCAGTTTCAATAACTATGTCTCTGGGTACTTTATATTAAACAAGAAACAAAATAAACAATTGCAACCAATAGCACAACGACTCAATAAAATATCAGAATTAAAAGCTAAAATCTTGATGTGAATAAATATAAGAAACCTTTGATCTGACCATTTCATAGTCCTGGTAGAAGGAATATCCAATTTCTCCTCTGTGATGGTCTGTTTTGAAAGTCAGAAGTGAGCTCCCTGCCCATCCATTCCTGTCTAACAGGTTGCAGGAATCCTTTTACTGATGTAATAAAATGGCTACATTTCAGCAGCCTGAACTTTTGTGTGGTTTCAGGTTGCTGAGGACACAAATGGAATGCTGTGGGATAGCATGCAGACCATAGACCAGGGTTATCAAACTCACATCGTCATGGTGGCATCACGTGACATATAGGGACTTTCCCCCCTTTCGTTAAACCAGGCATGGGCATGGCCATCAGGTGACACATCTGGGCCAAGGGCCGGGAGTTTGACAGCCCTGCCATAGGCTGTGGCTAGAACAGGAGTGGGAAACTATGGCCCTTTTATGACTTGTGGACTTCAACTCCCAGAATTCCTGAACTTAACAACTATGAGAACATTCTTTATCATTATTGCTGTTAACTAGCGGACTTTTACTAAATAAGTAGGTGAACCATCAAATAGCTTTAAATTTGTGTTTGGTTTTCAGTTGACAAAATGTGAGTATTAGTTCTTGTGACTTGATCTATTCTATGAACATCCTAGAAAAATGAAGTCTTTTTTTTCCCAAAATTTCTGTAATTGAGCTTGAATTCCTACACTAGTTGTCATACTAGTTATCACTATTTCACAGCTCATCTTTCAGTCAACTTTCCTTGATACCTTCTTACTAATTATAATAGTGATTTGGCTTCATAACCAGGTTCCTTTAATTCCTGGAGAACTTTAAAGCATAGAACAGCCCCTTCAGGAAAGAGCCACATACTTTAATTAACTGGTTTGATTACCTTGTTCTCCCAAGAAATCCTTTATGTGAATTTTTATTCCACTCGTTATCTTCTAGATAAGAAATAGCCAGGTCTACTGCATAATCCATATTTTACATAAGTAAATATGTAAATTTGCACCTGCCAGGCCATTACTTCTGTAATAGCAGTGGCTTAAATGGTGAAGAAACTCTTCATTATGGGATACAGAAACCCCTCGACTTACAACCACAATGGATTTTAAATAAATCAATAAATTAACATTTTTGTTGCTAAATGAGACATATCTGTTAAGTGAATTTTGTGCCATTTTACCACCTTTCTTGCTACAGTGAATCACTGCAGTTGTTAAGTTAGTCACACGGCTTTCTCATTGACTTGTTTATCAGGAGGTCACAAAAGCTGATCACATGACCCAGGACACTGCAACTTTCATAAATAGGAGTCAGTTGCCAAATGTCCAAATTTTGATCATGTGACCATGGGGATGCTGCAATGATTGTAACCTGAAAAACGGTCATAAATTACTTTTTTCAGTGCTGTTGTAATTTCAAAAGTTCACTAAATGAACTATCGTAAGTTAAGGACTACCTGTATTGATGCAGAGAATATCAGACTTATTACCGCCGTAGGCCACTTTTAAAGTCTCACCTTTCTTAAAGCTCACTGGTCCCCTAATCTATTTAGAAAACCATCTTCTAAAGGATAATATTCTGGGTCATGCCCCGGGGTGGGATTCTCCCAGTTCGGATTGGTTCGGGCAAACCCCTAGCTCTAATGATCAGCTGGCAGCAAACCAGTTCGCTCCAATGATCATGTGGGCCTGCCCGCCCCTACGTTGTACTCACCTATATCCTCTCAGCTGATTCACGCAGCAGAGTGGATTGCTGCTCCTCAGCTGTGTTACTCCCCAATAGTTACATAGCAGATAAGATTTTTCAGAATGCTGTTCACGCGCACAAAGCACGTGATCACTGAACCGGCTGTTACACCGGCAGCATCCCACCAAGGTTTTTGTGGTCACACAAATCTGGACACTAAATCAAGAATTCTACTGAATTGTCTCTGAATTCAACCATCCTTTCTAATTATCCAGGAGCCATTTAGAACTGAAGACTTTTGCGTTTCTACATCTCTACTTATAACCTGTCCTGGTTTTATTTCTTTGATATGGTTCACCATCATCATTTGCCCCCTTGGTAAAAAGAGAAGGCAGTTATTTTAGTCCCCTTTCCTCAAGTGAACAATCTTTGATTGCTAGAATGAATTTGACATTTTAAAATGGGGATATATTTACACTGCCATTTGGCTTCTGGACATTTAGTTGGCTAAGGAATGTCCCATGTTGCCTGGGGTTTGGATGATTTCAGTTTGAATTTCAGTCCTGAGAGATCTTCCTGGATATTTCTGGGAAGACTGCAAAACCATTTGTAGCTTTACTTTTATGAAGCATAAGTCTTTACGCAAGAGAGAAAGGCATTGGAACAAAAAGCTGCACTCGCTGCTTTCCCTTGACTATCAATGAGTTAAGAACACATGTTTATGTAATTTGTTATTCACCTTGGGATACATATGCAGAAACACATGGGTTTTTGTTGGCTTAGGATGAAAATGCTTCTAAAAACCAAAAGTTTTTCCACATGAAATACTTTTCCCATTTTTAATGCTTTCATAGAGAACTCTGTGTCCAAGTACTTGAAAAGTATCAAGGGCATATATGCATATATACAAAAAAAATCAGGCACAAAGTGAACACTGACAGAAAATAAATAATTAAATTGGAAGCACGATGTTCATACACCTAGGAGAGGCATTCAAAATACTTCTCTTTTTGAAAGTAACCACTATGAATAAAAGAGAAGAAATGTGTTCAGTGCTGAAATCTGGAAAACCCAATTATATAATCCAATCATAGTGCGAAGGTATAAGGAAGTCAGAGCAAAGTGGCATAGTTTGAACTCCCTCTCACCCAAAAACAGTTTTATTTAAATATGTTTGGAAATACTTGCACATTACTTATGACAATGTAATTATAAAATAATAAAAATGTAATCTAAGCAATATTGAGATAATCTGGTCTACAGAGATTAGAGATGGGGAGTTATGTTACCATAAAATCAGTGCAATACCCATCACATCCTGAACATCAGGATTTAGGCATAATATTTTCTAAACTGAGGTCACATTTTGCCTTTGATGGGATGGTAGTGACCACATCCCCAAATGTGAGTGAAGCCATGGCAAAAACATAAATTTGACGTAAATTAGTATTTTTAATTCCCCCTTCCCAGTAGTGTAATAAAGTGCTACTTCTGAT
This sequence comes from Toxicocalamus goodenoughensis, assembly GCA_032468175.1. NCBI lineage: Eukaryota > Metazoa > Chordata > Lepidosauria > Squamata > Elapidae > Toxicocalamus > Toxicocalamus goodenoughensis. The sequence continues at coordinate 112,946 of JANHFN010004318.1, forward strand.
AGATTCCCAAACTACAAATTGGAGGCCACTTTGGGAGCCAAGTCTCAATAGTATCACTCTACTGTCTATGTTCATATCAGAAATGTGAGAAAGCACAATCAGACAAGACAAAGTAGGATTCCAAAAGAAACATGCATTGGTCCCAGAGCTCCAAAAACATTTCCTTTGGCCAACTGAGCAAAGACTGTGCTCATGACCTCACCCACATATGATCACACATAGAGAGAACTAGTCCACTCACAACAGTGCGTGGGATGTGTGGGGATCTCCATAAAGAACATGTTGGCAGCCCGCATGCATGTCTGTAAACCAGGAGAAAAATATGGGCAACCACATCTTTCCCATTGATTTATTTAGACCTGGCACAGGATTGAGAAGTTAAGAGTAGAGTTTCAATGTTCCTATGGAGGAGAAACCACCACAATTCCATATGTATCATAAAAAATATGTCAGAGGCAAAAACCAGAAGGTCCACAGAGTAACTTATTAAACACAGTAGCAAGTGGCATCAACTGGGTATTTGTTTTTCTCCACCCAGTTGCAGATAGCATGGATGTAGAAGTGACAGAAACCCAGTTGAGCCAAGGAATTGATCACATAGATCTTTGGCTTAGACTTCTCTCTAATCCTGGCAACACTCCAAATATAATACAAGCCAAGGAATCTATTCCATTAACATTCCTTGAAAGGACTATTTTGAACTCATAAATATCTGATCACAATTCATAATTTGTGGCTGGTGTATAATAGGTGGGAAAGAGGGAGGTTTTTTTATTTAACACTTTAAAATACCTCCAAACACACACATATATGCATAATGCCTGTGTCTTTATTGAAGTCTAAAAAAAGAAAGGTTCTTATGAGTTGTCAGTAAAGCAGGACTCCTGTGTTCTTTCGGTCTCCATGGAAGGAACATCTTCACATTTCATGGAATGTACGTGGCTACAAGAATTTCTTGGAACAAATTGAGTTATCAGTTCCCTGGAAGAATAGAAACATCTTGGGTAATGCTTTTTACCATGACATAAGCCTATCTTTTTGTCTTCATCCTATAGGAATATGGGGTGGATCATGCACATGTGGGATAATGGCTTGTGGAAAAGGTAGCAGAATATAAAAATATAAATCAGTGGGTCACAAGGGAGTTGAGCAAACTATTATTTTATTGCTTTGAATTTTAAATCAATAAGCATCCAGGGCCTGATAATGTCCATATATTGAATCTGGTGATGAACACATTGATATTTCTAAATAATAATACCTAAAAGAGTTCATTGGCATTGAATTTATCAGACTGAACACTCTATTTTTACAGAAAAAACACTCTGCTTGGAACTGCCTATTATTCTTAGACAATATTTAATTATCCTTAGGTTCTTGGTTAGGACTTGAATTATTAAGTTTTTGCAAGCCTTAGACTGTGACTCTAACTCTAGATCACCCACACATAATGTATTAAAATTATAATCTGCCCAACTTTCACTAACTCTGGGTTCAGAGTCTCTCACAACAATCAAACAAAGAAATTAAAATAAAGTAATCAATAAAATCAATAAAACACAAATCCTAAAGCTAAAAGATGGGAGGTATAATGGAGGTAGGGGATCTTACACTCCATCAGCAAAGTTTTGTATGAAGAGCCAGGTCTTCAAGCTCTTTTAAACAACAGGGGGGGCTATCTGGATCTGGGGAAAACAAGAATCATTAGATGTTTTCAACCTGAGACAAATCTTCAAAGCACTTCTTGATATTGTTACCCATAGAGTTTGTCTTGGTTTCACCAATGACATTTATGTTTGCATTGTTCTGTCCTCGCTCTTTGGATCTCAGGAACAACTTCTCTACACCTTTACTTTTCTTTTCAAACAAATCTGAACTGCATGATGATTTGATCATAAGATGGCATTCATTATTGTGTAGTTATATAATGACCTAAATGATAAATGTCATCTGTTGGCCATGCATATTTATAACTGGGTCTTCTTGAGGATCTGCTTTAAGGTTGTTAATATAAGGTGAGAAAAGGCTGCAAGACAGCTAAGGACCTTGCTATATATCTTTCCTATAGTGACACCTGAATGTATGTAAAAGTCATAAACTGCTCTTTCCAATACAAGCCATTGTTTTGTACTGTTGGGAAACAGGGTTACAATGCTCTAAACAAATAACAATTATTCATGAGAATGACCTTGACCAAGGCATGTACTTGAAAAGCTCAATTTCATCAACAATAAAATTTATTTGACATTTTTACCTGTCTCCGTGGGATTATTTAATGTCTTTTCAAAGCTTTCAACTTTCAAAACAAATTCAAAATCCCAGATATAATTGCAAATACATACCAATAAAGGTGTTAAATAGGGAAGAATTGTTTTACAATTAGCCATTAACTTATACAAGTGGCACATAAAAACAGAAATATTGCCTTTATGTATTACCAACACCTTATCAAAAAAATAGATCTAACCATAAATAACCAGTGATGTAGACTGCAGGTTGACAAGACTATACTTTATTTATTTATCCTTAGAAATTTCCTCTTTTCCCCCCTCATTAAGCTGGCCTTAGCATGACTTTTTCTGTAAAACAGAAATTAAATCGGGGGAAATCAAGGTTTACTTTAGGAACAAAATAATATATTTTCTCAGTAAAGTTAATGGAATATTGAAAGACAAATAACTTTGCAAGGTCTTCAGATTTTATATTAAACTATTTCTGATGCCTGCTAGAACAGAGTTCTCCCTCCCTCCCTCCTTTCCCTCCCTCCCTTCTGCTTTTTTTCTTCTTGGAAAAACTTTTAGTGGCCTAGGATGACAACAAGAACCCCCTGCCTTTTGCCAAGCATGCTGTGGGGAATAGCATAAATGTTACAATTCCAATATCACCCCCTGCCTATTTATACTTCAACATAGAGATACATACAAATATGTAGGACAGAATCGTGCAGTGAAATTCAGGTAAAATTGAGCCCTGCTCATATAGTAGTTAAAGTGCAATATTGGAGACTTTGTCCTCAGTTTGGAGTTGAATCCTGACCAGCTCAAAATTGACTCGTCTTTCCGTCTTTCCAAGGTCAGTAAAATGAGGACCCAGGTTGTTGGGGGCAATAGGCTGACTCTGTAAACCACTAGCTATTGTTATTGCTATTGCTGACTTTTAGATCTTACCAGCAGCACTCACCATTGGAAAGCAACTTGAACAAATATGTATGTGGTGGGATGTGTGGAATGCCTTTGAGTCAGTGTTGTCTCTTGACTACTCCCTGGATGAACCCCTGCAGTTATCTTGGTAAGATTTTCAGAAATGGTTTGCCATTACCTCCTTATCAGGGCTGAGAAGGAGGGATGGCCCAAGATTACCCAACTGGCCTTTCACCTAAAAACTCTGTTTCTAGCCTGGTGCCTTAACTACTGCACCAAACTGACTGACTGACTGACTGACTGACTCACTCACTCACTCACTCACTCACTCACTTACTCACTCACTGTGACTGACTGATTGACTCACTGACTGACTGACTGACTGACTGACTCTACCTACCTACCTACCTACTACCTACCTACCTATCTCTAGCTAGCTAGCTAGCTATATATAAATTTCAAAGGTATAATCCTTACCCGCTATCGTTAATTGATGGTAAGCATTCTTATTATAAATTTAAATTTGTGGCTACAGCCACCTACGTGAGAAGAAAGCTCTGACTTGAGGCAAGATCGAGGTGTTTTCTCTCTGTTTGGATGCCCATGATTTTTGACAACTTTCATGCCCCTTTATGACAGATGCTTGCCCTAGGCTGAACTCTGCTACATGGGCCTTTCTGCATCAAGAATATTGTACTTGTCTATTTCATATATATATTCATGTCCAGATATTTGCCATTGGGACATGTATCTGTCAAATCACTAAGTAACTAAACTTTTTTCCTCCTTTTGTTTTGCTCCTCTGCTTCTTATTTATAAAGAAGGCAAAACATAAAAACAAGTTGCACATCAATGTCCTTCAGGAGGTCTGAACAGCATATGTGTTTTTGCAGTCAATACAAGGGCTGGTATGGTGCCACTGTATTACAGGGAAGACAAATTATATAAATTTGGGGGGTGGTGAGGAGTTATTTCTGATGATTCCTACATAGCCAATTCATCTATGGGCATTCCATACCACTACCATTTTCTCTCCCCAAATCCTCCTAAATAGAAAGTTGAGCGTTCCCTCCTGCTGACCAATAAAAGGCCACAAAAAATAAGCAATCAGCCAGTGTCTCACCACCCCACAACCATGCTGCGTTCAGGGTGATTTATGAGACCTCTCAGCTGTGGCTTACAGGGAGGGAGAGATGAAAAGCCAGAGAGGCGATTTTTGAGCTGCCTGATTTTAAACAAACTAAATCTGCTGGGCTGCCAAACTCAGATGATGATATGGAGTAGAGCAGACATAGGTTTGATTCAGAAGCAGCCCAAGAACCGCATATTGGACAGCTGAGGATAAATATTATAATACGAAAGACCAGAATGATTTGTTCCTAGAGTTTCTTTGTAATTGCCTTTCCATTCAAAGAGACATAGCATAAGTTGGTCTCCATTCCAGATAGGTTACGCTACAGACAGAAAATACATTAGAAAATTCTAGCTGGGGATTGTTATTACACTGACCGCTGTCCTTAGGCAGGATTAAAGAGGTCATTCCCTCCCTACACACCCACCCACCCATACGCACACACACACCCATACGCACACACCCACACACCCACCCACACACACACACACACACACACACACACACACACACACTCTTTAGAAG
>JANHFN010004319.1:0-15589 GCA_032468175.1 Toxicocalamus goodenoughensis
TCTTTCCACAAACCCCACCCCCTTCTAGCACTGATGAAGTTCCCTAGTTGGGTCATGAAACGTCTGCAAGGAAGCCCCCTCCCCCCAAGCTCAGAAAGCACAGGTGAGCCCCTCCTTTGCGCAGACAGAGGTGTGGAATGGGTAAAAACCACCCAAGGAGGGCGAGATTCAGCAGAGGGACTCTTTGGAGGGGGAGACACACACACACACACACACACACACACACTTGACAGGCCGTCGCAGAAGCCTCTGCCGTCGGTGCAACCTTTTTGGAGTGGGGGAGTGGGTGGGTGGGGGCATTGTGCGGTGGCTCATGCTTCTGTCTTTCAGGATCTGGTGAAGAGCCACCTGATGTACGCCGTGCGAGAGGAGGTCGAGGTCCTGAAAGAGCAGATCAAGGAGCTCGTGGAGAAGAACAACCAGCTGGAGCAAGAGAACAACCTGTTGAAAACCTTGGCCAGCCCGGAGCAGCTGGCCCAGTTCCAGGCGCAGCTCCAGACGAGCAATTCCCCGGCGGCGTCTTCGCAAGCGCAGGGGGCGGCCCTGCCACCTTCCCAGGCCGCCCCGCAAAACTCCGGACCGCAGGCTTAGATCCAGCCCAGTCCCCACTTCTCTGGCGGAGATTCCGGCACTCTTGGATTCCGCTGAGGCTGGACTGCAGGAACCCCTGCATGCTGTCCCTTCCCCCCTCCTCCCTTCCCCCAAATAATGAAGACTCCTCCTTGCTCTCTTCCCCCTCCCTCCCAACTACAACCCTCTACTTGCAAAGCATGGGGTTCCTTTCCAGTATTAAAACTGTTCAAAGGGGAGGAGGGAAGGAGAGCAGGAGAGGGTTGACATTCTTCTTTTAGGTTTATCTTTTTTAAATGTTGGGAGTGGGAGGGAGGATCTCGACCCCCCCCATTCAGGGAATTTAGCACAAATGCACTGGGTGACTTGAGCGGCTTCTGCAGCGGCTGCAACACACACACACACACACACACAAAAATGCAGGAGTTTTTTTGGGTGTGCCTGAAGCTTCATTATTTTTTTTCCCCTTAACGATCTTCCTTCCGTGTCACGCCGTGAATGACGAATGCAAAAAGCATTGTGGGCCTGGCAATGTGAAAAGGTTGGATGGTGGGAATGAAGCCCCCTCCTCCTTCTCCAGCTCTCCATTGGGAAGCCCAAGGGAATAAATAAGATAGGGGAAGAAAGAACTTTGGGGAAACTGAGGGACAGTTTTAAAAAAAATAATAAAAAAGGAGGGAAGGAGCTTTTGGGTGCCTGCAGTCTTTAATTATTTTTTTAAAAAAGCAGATGTGCACTCATTTTCTATAGCCAAGGAAGGTGCGGGAGAAAATTAAAAAATTAAAATATTTCTAGGAGAGGAACCGGTAGATATTGAAAAAAATGCTGTGACATAGGATGGTCTGATGAAGGTTTGTCTGCTTAATGTATATTTGTGTATTTAGTGTATAATTACTTTGTAAAATAGGAACTGTAACTACTACATTCAGTTGTACAGAGTGAATTTAAAAAGTATGAACTGAACCAGTTTTGGATAGCGATTTTTTTTCCGTTATGTTTTTTTTTAAAGAAGTTTTTTATTTTATTTTATTTTTTGACGCTACGTGGATTCGATTTTGCACCTATACAGCTCTTCGGGAATCGGCTGGTGCTGCTTATTGTCAGTTGCCTTGGAAAATGAAGATATATTGAAGTCAAAACTCTTTGTCCTTTGCAGTTCCCGGTTAATGCGGGTGGGGGAAGGGCAGGGATGAATTCACCAAAGCAAAAATTATATTAAAAAAAAATTCCTCACATTTTGGAGGCAGGTATACGATCTGTGTAATAAGATGCATATGTTCTTGTGCATGTTCTGGGTGATGAATTGGGAGGAAAATGGTAAAAATACCAGTATATTTAACGATTGCACTTGTCAACTTCCAATAAAGCATACCATGTTGATATAGAAGCTGTGAGTTTGATCCTAGGTTAGAGGCAGATATTTCTTTTCTCTGGGCACTGTGAGAATATATCTGCTGAACAAAACTCAGCATTGGTGACAGGAAGAGCATCCGGCCAGTAAACACTCAGCTACGTTCAGTTGCCCAGATTCCATCCTGTAAGGGATTATGGGGTCATGAAAAAAAGTTGATATAGAAGCTGTGATTTGAGGAGGATTCTTGCCTTCCGTGAGGTCACTCAAAAGCCAGATTCAATCAGGGCTTTTGGTTTTGCAAAACCTATTTTAAAAACGGGGATAGAGAGCATTTCATCAGCAACAATATTTAAAATTGTATTCCTACTGCAAAACGACTTCTGCCAAAGAAATGCAAATTTGGGATTTAAGCCAGAGTTCTGCTTTTACAAGGGGTAGAAAACGCAGCTCGGTCCTTAGAAAGAGGCGATTGCAAAACCAAAGTAGCGATAATTGTTTTAATAACCAGCCTTTTTTAAACGGAATCTGGCTAACATTACAGTGTCTGTGCCTCAAACAGGAAGTAGAGTTTGTAGCGTCCTAAACGCATCGTTCGAGCCACATTTAACGGACTGGTAATGCTGAGCGTTAATTTGAATGCTTTTTGCATATATTTGTTTGATTTATCCTTCACTAACCCCTGCAAGATGGGGGGTACCAGTAACGCTTTATAGGGCATCCTGGAGAAATGAAGACTTGGTTACACAGAGGAAGACAATACGGCTGAGCCATTAACCGTGATTGCAAGCGAGCATGCCTTGTGGTCTGTTCCTGGTTAGCCGCGGTTAGTGATGTCAACCTGGGAATTTGACTTTGACTGGAATTAAAAAAAAACCACCATAATGCCTTTTTACAAGTTCAGCTGACCGATGGCTTCCTTCCATACTCTTCCCAGAAGTCCAGGGGACATGAAGCTTAGCTAACTAGATTAGGGATGACTCAGAAAACCTTTACCGGTCAAGTCCAGCCTACAGAAATGCTCATTGTTTTGCTTGTCACTAAACAAACCTGTGGCTCCGTGTGATGTGCAAACCACCTCCTCTCTGATTTGCAGCTCCAAATGGTTTAACAGACGTTACAGGATCGCTTCTCAGAAATGCAGCCGGCTTCTGTTTGCTTGCTTAATTTATCACCATTTGGTTTTTTTTCCTCCTGAAAATCTGAGACCTTCATCTTAGCGAGCTTTTTGTGCAATGGGAAAATTTCCTATTCCCAAACCACACACTTTGAAAAAGAAAAAAGAGACAATTTGCAGATATAGAGGACGGAACCAGCTGAAGTTAAAGTATTTCTGTGTAAATCTTAACTACGACTTTGGTAATTATAGCAATTTTGGTAATTTTTAACCCAATTCCAAAAGCACTTTTTTTATTTTCCAGTCGTATTTTCGATACATACAGTTTCCTAATTTGTTTTGTTCAGGTGTGACTGCAGCCAGGAATATGAGTTCATTCTGTGTCTTCCAACTGTGACATTAAATGTTATATTTGCACCTTTTTTTTAGCCAATGGATAGTTCTTCTGTAGAAAATTTACAGAAGACCAGATATTTTTCCTCGGGACAGGGTAGAGTGGAATAAAGATAAATTAATGCTAATTCTGCACATCAATCATATTCAATATATTTATTGACCTAAATCTAGAAGATATAATACTGGTACTCGTACCATGGAAGCAGCTGTTTGATTCCTGCTTCCTGGGAAAAATAAATTATCCAATTGCAGTGTGCCATTGAATCAGGAAGTTGGATAATGACCTTGCTATGATCTATTGTGACCGGGGTGGTGGTGGTGGTGGAAATATTTATTTTGCTACTCATAATGCCATTAGCTTCTGCAGTCAGAGGTCAATTTATGATTGATTTTTATGAGATGGACACAAATAAATGCTGAATTGCAATTCTTCACACTGAGGAGACGTGAGGCAAGCATGGGATTGCAATTGTTTTGTGAGAAATACTGCTAGCTTTGGTTTTCTGGTAAAAAGACATGGAGTGTTAAAAATAATAATAATAATCAGCTTCCAGTGCTATCAAAAGCTCTGTAGAATTATTTCATCATTTGCTCCTTAACAGATTTTTGCGAGAAGAAGAAGAAAAAAGGGAAGATAGTAACAAATACTGTATAAGATCTTGTTACATTTTTAGGATAAAACATCAAATTCTAAAAATGAGAATATGTACTTAATGGTATTTTGCTGAAGAGAAATGTAACACCGGTCAAAACTGCCTTCTATGATTGGATGCTGTGAAGGATTAATGGACCGTAGAACAAGTTGGTTGTGATTAAGAAGCTGGCTTAGAAACCAGGAGATGGCGAATTCTAGTCCCGCCTTGAAAAAAATGTATGGTATTTTGCTGAGAAGAAATATATCACCAGTCAAAATTGCCTTCTATGATTGGATGTTGTGAAGGATTAATGGACCGTAAAACAATTTGGTTAAGGTGCTGGCCTAGAAACCAGGAGACTGAATTCTAGTTCTGCCTTGAAAAAATATGGTATTTTGCTGAGAAAAGATATAACACCAGTCTGAATTACCTGCGATGACATGCTGTTATGAAGGATTAATGGACCATGGAACAATTTATTTGTGGTTAAAGGGCTAGCCTAGAAAAACCAGGAGGCACTGAATTCTAGTTCTACCTTAGACAAGAAAGCTGGATGGGTGACTGGGACAATTTCTCTGTCCCATGATCCAACCCATCTCACCAGGTTCTTGTGTGGAAAATAGAAGGAAGAAGGAATATTAAGTTATATTCATTGCCTTGAATTACAAAAATAACAAAGGTGGGATATAAATAACACAAACTATTATATCAGTTGTTTTTATTTTTATAAAAAAGTTCAAAGTGGTGAACACATCCAATTCCCCTTCCTATTTTCCTCCTAACGCCCCTATGAGGTGGGCCAGGCTGAAAAGAGTGATTGGTCCAAAGCCACCCAGCCAGCTTTCCTGCCTAAGGTGGGACCAGAACTCGTGATTGGCCCAAAGTTACGGCCGGACTTGAACTCCCAGTCTCCCAGTGCCTTAATCCCTTGACCAAACTGACTCTCGTCACCTTTTCAAACTAATACAGAAACTGCTGGGTTTTTTTTACACAGAAGAGCAGCACGAAAACTTACTTTTAAAAAACCTCCAAAATACAACAAGAGAAAGCATAGCCGTTTTTACATTTGTCTGGCAAAAGAGTTGACAACCTGTACCTGAAAATTAATTGGCTTTCAGGGTAGAGAAAAGTTTAATGCTCTCTTTCTTGTTTTTGCCAAGATTAATTCAAACAGTTCTCTGCTCTTGACAGTAGTTTGCATATACCTGAGGATGTTGCTAGAAAGATGCAAATACTCTCCTGGGGTTTTTCTTCCAGGCTCCCGGTAGTAGTAAGGGTGAGATGGAGGATAATATCTTGAGATGTTCTCCAAGGAGCTATAGGACAATGAGTTTAGAGAACTTAGAAAAAAGTTCAACAAATTTATAGAAAACGTGTCAGTCGCTTCATATATTTTTTAATAGCTGAGAGGAATCAATACAACATTACACCTTCTAATATCTTAGGACATATCTTCAAACTCTCTGGTTGTTGTAAGAACAGGTGGTATTATTAGATGGATCACCACTTAATTCAAGCAAGACACCTAATTTTAATGTGTAGCTGACCAGTAATTTATAGGAAAAGGTTTCCTGATGCCTTTAATTACAATGAAAGACTGCAGGAATAACACACGTGGAAATGAAACTTTTGTTCTCTAATTCTGTAGCATGAATAAAAATTCTTGAGTTGTGTCTTTTTCTTTCAACATGACAGAAATATATGACAGTCAAATCTAAGGTGGGTGGGTTTTTTTTTGGTGATTTTGTTTTAGAAAGTTAGAAACACTACAAAGTTCAACTCCACCCACAGAAATATTGTTCCTTGCAATAAGGAATTTTTAAAAAGTAAAGAAATTAGAAGTGAACAAAGGCTTGAGTGAGATTGTTGCAAACAAAATAGAACATGAATTGTAAAAATTATTTGCAATACCTGGGAAAAGGGCAGGCAATCTGGTGCTTGCTAGTATTTTGACAATTACCATTTGCTGTTGACCAATTCTGCAAATGAGGCAGTTGTAACCCAAACCACTTATGTGCAGTTTACACATTGGCATTTTTGTTAGTTACAAAGTGCAACTATAGAAAATTCATGGCTGTCAGCATTGATTTCATGTGAGAAGCGAATTCAAAACCCAGGGTTGTTTAGTAAATCACTACCCAGTAAGTTACTGCAGCATCCGCAGCTTAAGTGCAATCAAAGAAAATGAGGCAGGATGGACCCTAAATCAACATTTTTTTTTTAAAAAAATGACTTGAATTGCTGAAGATGAGACAGAATTGCCTTCATATCTTTCCTTCTTCAGCTTTCTAGGCCATTCTGACCTGTGAGCTTGTCATTATCATGACCTATGAGTTTGGAAGTTGTGGTTTTAAGAAAAAAAATAAAAATGGCACATTGCCTTCTGCTTTGATATTTTAAATTTTCTTGAGTTTCAACTGCCTACTTTCACCTCTATAGCTATTTAAAAGTGGGCCCTGGTGGAAAAGGATGTTAAGGATCTAACCAAAGCACTTTGCCTCCTAAGAGACGCTCTGCAAACATGGGAATTGGCAGCAAGAACAAAGAATCCTCTTAAGGCAGTAAACATTTCCAGGCTGCATGTAGTAGAAACCTCGGAGCTCATGGAAACGTAACTGCCAAGATGCTAATGATGTCTGTTCTGCTAATTTCACCCAACTAACTTCCACCCAACTTTTGGCGCCCAGCCTAGTTAGAACCAAACATGATTTTGTGAAAAGTTAGCACCCACCTCTCTCCTAGAGGAATGAAATATTTGGAGGAATATTTTAAAAAGGCAGAATATTATATTTCCCTGGATGAGAAATGTGTTTTTTTAGAGGGAGAAAGCAGACCCCACTTTCTTGATAGCCCTCAGTAGATGTCAGCACTTAAGAGATAAAAAGCTTATTGAAAGAAGAAGCCAAGTATGTGGGTAGCTTTATTCATAGGCAAAAATTCCCTGCACAAGGTCTGAACAAAGGTAGGATTAGCCCTCAGCCACAATAGGAATTGCATCAGCAGTCCAAGCTTCAACCAAACTTAGCTCAGACAAACACCTAGGATTTGTACTCTGCCTATAGAGCCAGCTATGACCCTTACATGACCCCATCGGAGTCTGATAACAGCTAATACAGGGGTCTTCAAACTTGACAGGTTTAAGACTTGTGGACTTCCAACTCCCAGAATTCCTCCTCCAGTCATGTTAGCTCAGGAATTCTGGGAGTTGAAGTCCACAAATCTTAAACTTACCAAATTTGAAGAGCCTTAAGCTAATAGAATACATGTTCTTGCCCAGGAACAGGAAGCTCAAGTGCAAAGTGCAAGAGAAGGTATAAAAACCTCTCGCTCTTAACTCTGTGTGGGTCAGCTGTCCCAGACTCGCCCATGTGGTTCTGCTTCATCATTAAACCATCTTTCCAATTGGCCTCCACATTTCCAGGGTCTTTCTCCCAGCTAGGACCTGAACCAGATGGCCCCTGCCAGGGACTTGAAAGATAAATTTCTCCAGCAGCGTTCCAGCCTCCGTTTGGCTTTCTAAAGTCTATTGGGACACCTCCTTGCAGGTTAAACCATTCCAGCCGTGGTGACCCCACCAGACTTCCTTCTCCAATCTTACCGCCGTGTGTGGTGTCGGCAAAGAAGTTATGAATGAAACCAAGAAGAAGTGAGGAATATGGAAGGATAAAGAGTTTTAGCGATGCATGTGTGAGCTAACATGTACAGGTAGTCCTTGACCGACAATCATTTAGTGATGGTTGTTCTGACCAAAGCTTCCCAAGACCATAATTAAGCACACACTTAGTTAAAACAACGCTTGTTTTATTTCAACACTGGGAATTATGTTCATTCCCAGCTGGTAATGAGTCCCAAACAGCCCCTCGAGATAAGCACCCACTTTTATCTCCTTTGAATGGCTGCCAACAACTAAAGTGCCAAATGAATTATAAAAAAAACCAACTGAAGTACAAAGTCCACACAGAGCTTCAAGGATTAATCTGAACAGAACAAACAACTTTGCTTCCTGCAAAGGTTTCTCTACCTTTGCCTGTCCTTTATGCTTTAGCAGAGGGGCCATCACCTCCCAGCCATACTCCCAAGTCGCCCCTTTTGTTTCAGCTGCTCTCGCCTTCTGGCAGCTCTGCGCACACGCGCACATGGGAACAGGCTCCCCTTGTTCCTCTGCCTCTCTGCTGCCAGACTCCGGAGGCTCCAGAGGCAGCATCTCACTCCCAGATGGTCCTGGCCCCATCCCTGCATAGGATGCAGGACCCTCATCTGAGGCCTCCAGACTCCCGGACTGGTCCCTGTTCTTCCCTCCTGTCTGATTCTGCTGCCGACTGCACCGGCTGCTGGCGAACCACAAAGATTGTTCATAGCAGTGAAAAAGTGATGTGACTGTTTTTTTGCATCCCCATGGTCAGGTGATTAAAATTCGGACGCTTGGCAACTGACTCATATTTACGACGGTCGCCGTGCCCCAACGTCAACCGATCCCCCTTTTGCAACCTTCTGACTAGCAAAAGTCAAAGCCAGATTCACTGTATGACCATTTTGCTAACTTAACAATGGTCGTGATTCACTGAACCACCGTGGCAAGGGAGGTTATAAAACGGGGCAAAACTCACTCTTTTGAGCTATCTTGCTTAACAATGGAAATTTTGGGCCCGTTTGCGGTCATATGAGCCGAGAACCACTTGAACTCTTGCAAGGCCAGTTGCACTAAGACGAGACTCCTTCATTTTTTTTCTCACAACACTTTATTGGGTATTTCTGTTTATACATAATACCATTACTAATTGAACAATACTGTGACAATATATATATATACATCTATACATCCTCTCCAATCTTTCAATACACACTACTTCCATACTCTCGTAACAATTATATACATTATTTACATTTTCTATTCTTATGTTTTTTGTCAATCCAGATATACCATGTTTCCCATATTGCATTATATTCCATGTCAGCTTTCCCTTTTAGTTCCATAGTTAATTTATCCATTTCCACGCACTCGAAGATTTCTTAAATTATTAAACCTTCGGGAGGTATGACATTTTTCTTCCAGTACTATGTGTACTTCCAACGGGGAGTTGGGGAAGCGTAAGGATTGAGTAGCAAGTGTATGGCTTCAGCGGGTGAATAGATGCTGACTTTGCAAGCTAAGCAGGGTTGGACTTGGACTTGGAAGGGGTGCAAAACTAAAAGGCTAGATTTGGACAATATAATTTTTTTTTTTTAAAAAAAGCATCTTGGGACACTGAAGACCATATAGCCTAAAAAAGGGCAAAAGCAATTCCAATGTTGTAATCCTGCCAGGAAAAAAACCAGCATGGAAGGGGTCGAGCTGAACTCTAGGACATTTTGACTTTTTAATAAATGTATGAAGCCAGAAGAGTCTTGTTCGTGTGTTGAGTATATAAACCATTGGGACTGCAGGACTCTTGCTGGCAAAAGCCAAAGAGAAATGAAGGGGGGAAAAACCCAGCCACGCCAATCGTCTTTGTTACTGGGGCCTATTAATAAAAACCCAGCATATTTGGGTGAAGGGACAGGCTACTGATGCTAAGAATGGCAGAAAAAAACGGAAGAAGTGGAGAAGGCTTCCTTCCTGGCTTGGAGGGAAAAAAAATTAGTCCTTTCTGCTTCTCTCACTATCCTGAAGATTGTATCTCTGTACCAATTCTTGCTTTTATATTTGTGAGGTGCTAATAGCCTGGTGTCTATGCCTAATTCATCCATTATTCGCAACTACACACTTCTGTAAACTCATTCCAGGCTATTCATGAAGATCACGAATGAGGGGTCCTTGATGCTCTCTGAGTTTGGTTGTCTTCTTGCAGACGTTTTATTACCAAACTAGGTAATGTCATCAGTGCTAGAAGGGAATGGGGTTTGCGGGGGAGGGGGAGGAGGAGGAGGAGGAAGAAAACTGGGGTCCTTGGTGGTCTCTGAGTTTGCTTGTCTTATGGCAGACGTTTCATTACCCAACTGAGTAACATCATCAGTGCTAGAAGGGAGTGGAGTTTGCAGAGAAAAAGAAGGACTGTAGGATCCTTGGTGCTATCTGACCTTGCTTGTTTTCTTGCAGACGTTTCATGACCCAACTAGGTAACATCCTCAGGGCTAGTAAGGAATGGGTTTTGCTCAAGGATTCCTCATGTCAACCCTGAGCCACAAATATTCTCCTTTGTCAAACACACAAAAGATCTGTAGGTGCGTCTGGTCACTGCCCAGTGGGAAAATCCATGGCCTATTGTGATATCATCCGTGCCTCCACCTGAGTCTCACCTGGAACCATCGCCTTCCTTCACTTTACCTTCTTTAAGCATTTTCAAGCTCTGCTGATCTCACTTTTTCTGCAGCGGTTGGCTACCAACATGGGGAACGTATTGTAACAGTCTAGCTCGCTGCTCAAGGGACACCAGGAGTGCCTTTCACCACAGAGAATAGGTACATGAAAAAAAAATTATTTTTTTTAAAAAGACCAGGACAAATATCCTAAAAAAGTACCAGTTGAAAATAAAGTACAAAAACAGCTGCTGTAAATCTTTAAAAGCCTATAAAAGGATTGCCTGCAGATTGTGGCGAGAGCTTCTCGTATAAACAGATTCCTGGCAACCTTAGAAACAAATGTTCAGTTTTGGAAAAAGAAGGATTAGAAACGGGGAAGCCAGGTGGTTTGTAAATCCATTGGTTGACTATCTTCATGGAGTTTTCTCAACAATTGCATCTTAATTTAGAAAAAAAACACAGAAGTGAACAAGCTGTCCGTGCATCTCTTCTGCGCATGGTCTCCCGTGTTCAGAAAATTTATATCCCAAAATTTATTCATCTAATTTTGAAATGTTTTTTGGGTCTCTTTGGGTCTCAGTTTCACCCCATCGGGAAGGAGAACTGAATTCAAGTCCTGCTTGAATCAAGAGATCTCATCCCAACATTGTTCTTTTCTGCCAGTTCCCTGTTGTTAAAATGAAAACACTGAAAACATCACTAATGAACTAACAAGAAGTTATACTAAATAAACAAAGAAAAAACCATGAACATAATGAGTAAAAAATGATTTAATGTCTTCGAAAACAGAGTCACCTCACTTGGCGGGACAGGCGGCATAGAAGTTTAATCAATAAAATAAAAATAAATAGACATTTACCTGTCCTAAGTCCTTGGGAAGGACTTCATAAGCGGATAAAAATGCCAGGTCCAGTCTGAACATCTTTAACAGAACAACAGAAGGGACCTTCTAGGTCATCTAGTCCAAGCCCCCCACCCAAGCAGGAGACCCTACACCATTTCTGACAGCTGGCAGTCCAGTCTCTTCTTGAAAGCCTCCGGGTGATGAAGCTTGCACAACTTTTTTTAAAATAAATTTTATTTATACATTTTTTTCTTGAATATACATAAATACTTAATATACAGTGTATTGTCTGGGTCAATTTGCTTATACAACATAGTAAAATGGTATCATAGTAATCATAATTATAATACTATTAATCATCATAATAGTAACACTTACTTGTTTATAATAATAATAATCTTTCATCATTTACTTATACATCTTAGAAATCTTTTTCCTCTCTATTTTCTACCTCTTTTATCTAGCCACTAATAGGACAAACCCCATGTTCTGTTTTCCTTGTCTTTTATTTTTAATGTCAATCTATCCAGCTCCCCAAGGTCTAATATTTTTGTGATTCTATTTTGATCCCACAACTTCTGAAGGCAACTTCTGTTCCATCGGTTGTGCAACAAGCCATAATAATAACAACCCCATTGGCATTGACAAAATCCCTATCCGCCAATTGCAAAAGGCAGCTTTACTTGGGACAGCTGACATCCTACAATGGGACCTTTAACCCCATCCAACAACACCTGTCTATCCCCATGCTGGCTGGGGAATTCTGGGAGTTGAAGTCCACAAGTCTCCAAGTTGCCAAGCTTGGAGATCCCTGGTCTATATTCTATAGCAGAGGTCTCCAACCTTGGCAACTTAAAGACTTGTGGACTCCACAAGTCTTAAAATTGCCAAGGTTGGAGATCCCTGCTCTGTACCATTGGTGGATAAAATCAGTTTGAACACCTGGTTGACTGGGCAGCCTGCCCTAAAAAAAAACACCACTAAGCTACCATAAGATGGTTAGAACGAGGGAGAGCATCCGTCCTTCTCCACAACCAAATGTCATTCTTTCATTTGACAGCTTATTAAAAGTGAGTCATGAAATCCATAACTTCCAGCTGAAACAAGTGCTGTTCATCAGAAAGGATATGCAAAGCAATTCCATGTTTATATTCAAAGTTACATGTATCACCCACTGGCCTTCTCTGCTGCTGAGCTAGCCTTCCAAAAGAAGAAAGTATGGATCCTATACTGACCTCATTACAACATTAGGTGGCCATAATCCTCCAGGGTTAGATGATGAGTTATTACCTTGAATCTTTTCTTCTTCTTCTTGCAAACATCTATCATTCCTCTTTATTACATGGTTTCTGTATGGCCCTTCTTGATGTAGAACATCCAGAGTCACCTTCGGTTGTCAATTTTTTGTAAAATTATTTGAAATAATTGTGTTGGCTAAGAGAGACACCCTTGCTGAACATAGGTAGAATTCTCCAAGTTTCCTTAAAGGAATTTTAAAACATCTAATATTATGTATTTTGTATCTTTCCCATATTTCTTTTTAATCATTCCTAATAAAAATAATTCTGGTTCCAAATCTATTTGTTCCTTGAGGATCTCTTGTAACCACATTTGAATTTTAAGCCGGTACTTCTGGGCTTCTAAACAAGACCGCCACATATGATAGTAATTTCTTTCTTCTTACATTTCCAACATGCTGGATATTATACATATTGTAACTGCTGCTAGAATTGTCTATGCTCAATGTTGGAAACAGAACTCTATACCAACAGATCAACTGATTATTCAAAAAATAATGGCATGTGCCAAGATGGATAAATTAACCCTGATATTACAAGAGAAAGAGCAGTCTGAATATTATAGAATTTGGGGAAAACTATATGATTGGATTGAAAATCATACAATCATACAAAGGGATGATGAAAAGAGTTAATGATAAGCATTTCATAGATTAAAGGTTTATATTTGCATGAACTGTATATATTTGTAAATAAGTACAAAATAGAAGTATATGAGATATATGTCATGCACTGTTAATGTCATAATATTTGTATGTTTTGTTTGGTTTTAAAGATATAAAAGACTAATAAAGTTTATTAAAAAATAAAGGAATTTTAACAGCTAGATTAAATAGCAGAATCTCATCTGGTATAGACATAATAAGAGAACAACAGAGTTGGGAGGGACCTTGGAGGTCTTCTAGTCCAACCCCTGATCAAGCAGGAAGCCCTATACCATTTCAGACAAATGGCTGTCCAGTCTCTTCATTAAAACTTCCAGCGTTGGAGCATTCACCACTTTTGGACGGAAGTTGTTCCACTGATTAATTCTTCTAACTGTCTGGAATTTTCTCCTTAGTTCTAGCTTGGTTTTCTCCTTGATTAGTTTCCATCCATTGTTTCTTCTTCTTCTTCATGAAATCTTGGCTTGCATGCTTGCTAGGTCATGGCAATGTCATGGATGAAGGCAGAATATGATCATGATCAGTTGGGGAATGATAGCCTCTTTTGTACTAATTTCCATTCGAAGCAGACATGCAAACATAGAATTTGGTTATCAGCTCAAAGGCGTTTTTTCAAAAGGCGACTGGACTTTCTTTTTCCTTGAAGACATTTCTCTTCTCATCTCAGAAGCTTCTTCGGTTCTGAAGAAGAACTGAAGGAGAACCAAAGAGGCTTCTTGGATGAGGAGGGAAACATCTTCAAGGACAAAGAAAGTCCAGTCACCTTTTTAAAAAGCACCTTTGAGCTGATAACCAAATTTTCTAATTTTGCATGTCTGCTTAGAATGGAAATTAGTATGAAAGGCACTTTGGAATAACCACGACTTGCATGACTGAGAATCATCTCAGGGATTAGAAAGACTGGGCCAATTCCTCACTGAAGTCAAAAAAATTTCTAAATTCATCGACTGAGCCAGAAAGTAGGCAGAGAGTTACAATACATCACGGATCTTCTCAGATAACAGCCTGATGTAAAAGCGATCAATAAGCAGATATTTAATGGAGGAACGAATGAGTCACTTGTCCAATAAAATAGAGGTTGGTTTTCATCGATGGTTTGTAGCTTTGAAGCTGTCTCAGCGTGAAGGACAAACTGGGGCTACCTTAGATAAGGATGGGTCCCGAAAAGAAAATTACTTCACCTTTTATTCTTTAAGAAGGGCAACTCAAATAAATATTGGGGACATATAATTCGTTCCCTGAAAGTAGAGGAAATTTAGTGGCCTGCAAAGGGAAGGATGCGATGCTCAATTATACAGGCTGAAGTTCTGGGAAGAAAATATGTCCTTCAGGCAGGGATGGGATTCGCTAGAACTGATTGTTAACAATCTAAGCAGTTTGGAGAGCCGGTTGTTAGAAGAAATTACAGGGCTAATCCTGTAAGGAAGGCAGGAAGGAAACATTCTGGTGTTGCTTACAGAAACTGCCTCTCCGTTAACCCTTATTACATTCTTGGCAGAACTAGACTTCCTGTCTCAGGAACGTCTCTGGAGTTAATTTCCCCTCCTTAGCTGGTACTTTGCTTATGTGAAGTGACCATTCAAAATTACAATGGCCCTGAAAAAAGGGACTTATGACCATTTTTCACAATTACGACTGTTGCAGCATCCCCACAGTCATGAGAGGCCAGGCGTGGAGATGCGGGCCTCAATGTGAGTGATGTTGAGTTGGCCACACTCAGCCATTCACATGACCACCAAGCCACGCCAACCAACTAAGCCACACCCACAGAACTGGTTGTTAAAAAAATTGAATCCCACCCCTCCTTGCCCCCCTAATCCTGCACTGGCTTCACAACTAAGGCAGGACACAGGTATAGAGTTGGCCACACCCAGCCAATAACATGACCACCAAGCCATGCCCACCCAGTCACATGACCACTAAGCCACGCCCATCACCAAAGCCACGCCCACAGAACTGGCTGTTAAAAAAATTGAATCTCACCTCTGGGCAGTACCATAGGTGAAGAAAGATACTACGACATTGACTCTTTCTGATGTGACCACCTTATTCAAGATCTTGGTTTCACATATATTAAAGAGCATCTACTTGTGTTGTGTTGTATTGGAAGAAACACTACTACTACTTACTACTTCTTAGTAAGCTAGAAAAAAGTGGAATAGATAGCACCATCACTAGATGGACTCGCAACTGGCTGGCAAATTGTACTCAACAAGTAGTCCTTAATGGGTCTAAGTCTACATGGAGGGAAGTAAGCTGTGAGGTGCCACAAGTTTCCGTCTTAGGCCCAGTACTTTTCAATATCTTTATTAATGACTTAGATGAGGGAATAGAAGGGGAACTTATCAAATTTGCAGATGCTACTAAGCTGGCAAGAATAGCTAACACCCAAGAAGATAGGCTCAAGATCCAGATGGATCTTGACAGACTAGAA
>JANHFN010004320.1:31215-64979 GCA_032468175.1 Toxicocalamus goodenoughensis
AAAAAGGATAGCACAAAAGATTGTAACCAACTGACACACTGTATGTATATAATTGAAAGAGGGTTTTATGTTTTTATATTTTGTTTGTATGTTTGTTGTAAAAAATAAAAACTTTGTTTAAAAAAATATGGCCATTTATAAAGCCTAGCTTCTTGAGGCTGTTTTCTATAGCATAAAGACTGGGACTTATTTTTGCCTTTGTTAAGGAGATTTAGGGATTTTTTTCTATTCTGCCTCTTTTAATATTTTGTAAAATATTATTTTACAAACCAGAATTTTATTCTGGTGAGGAGAGACATGGCTTTCCCACAATATCTAATAAATCAGTGTCTTCTTCTGTAGACTATTTGCATTAGCTTTATTTTATACAAATTAACATCAACAGTTGCTCTTCAGCTAATTTTTCTCCATTTGAAGAATAATTTATAGCAAGGGTGATTCCAGATAGACTTCTACCAATTGAATCAAAAGCAATTGTGCACCTAGTCCCTCTATTTCATCTGAATAGTTTTTTTCTTGTAAGCAAAAAGATGGAATAAGTCTGTTAAGATGATCAATGGAAGATGGAAAAAATATTGTAGTTTCCTGCCCTTTCCTTCCCTGAGAATGAGGCCTCATGATTATACAATAAAAGAAACACTGCAAACATTCTGATGTAGAGTTAAATGTAAGAGATTGGACAATAAGGAAAATGCAGAGGATCTTGTATAATAAACAAATTAAAGAAACTATTAAGGTTTTATAGACTTCCTAGTAAATAAAATCAAATGAGCTCAACAAACCTGTAACTGTTCCTTTGCCTTAGCTTTAAAAAAACCAGAACATTTTTTTTAAAATGAAGAAATAAGAAATGAACAATTCTAAATAAAGAGTTGTTGCTTCATTTGTTTTGTGCTGGATATTTTTTAAAAGATTGCTAGCCAGGATATCATCTCAAGATGCAGACATCCATTCCATGCATCATTACCCATTTTAAAAACAGAAAGTCTATTATATCTGCAAGGGTTATATACGGTTTGTGAATTAATGGACAGTGTAACAGATTGTGGCCTATTGCATATTTCTTTAAATAAGCAAAAATACATTTTGGGGCAGGCCTTATGCTAATAGCATAGGGAGTGATCTATAGCACATTCCTGGAAATGTGAAGAAATTATTGCTATGCACTGACTTTTTTAATGGGAGGAGCACATAAAATAAGTTTTACATAACCTTAAGAAATATGTATATAACAACAGCATTGCAAAGTATTGTAATGAGTCTGGCTTTAAAGATTTTTTTCAAAAACTCAATTGGTTCAGAACAGATTCACAATATAACTGAGACTGAAAATTTTGAACAACTTCCTCCTTTTCATCCCATCCTACCTCTCCCGCTTCCTCCTCCTTCTATATTGCCTTTGCTGCTAAATTCTTTTTCCCAATTTAGTTTCATGCCCTATTTGAATTGCTGATTTAAATCTTCAAAGGACTAATTCTAAAGTTTAGTAGTAGATGGCCTGAAAATCCTTCCCAGATGAACTTATAATGACAGGTGACCACTGGAGAAACCTTTTTTTTTAATATAATGATAGGCTTTGAAACTGCCTTCCCCAAAACTTCATGAGTTGCCATTTTCATGGTCTCTTTAATATTGGATGTACACCAAAACTTTTCAATTAAGTTATGCTTGAAAAAAATTAATTTATGATTTCTATATATTGGAACAGACCTTCATCCTGCAGTGGATAGAATGGCTAAAATGATGGATATATATATTGATCATATATATATAAATATTACTTAATACAAAATACTATTTTATAACTCTAAAAATACCAGTAGAATAAAGTATTAATTTTTTCAGAAAGGATTTTCAAGTTTACCATATTCTAAGAGAGGGAAAAGTGCTTGCAAAGGCTGACAGAAAATAGAAGCAAAAGAGCTTGAAGGGACTGACAACTTGTCTTTGGATTCTCTGAAACAAAGGCATATTTTATAGAAATAATGGAAAGTTCCATAAATTCCATTTATGGAAAGTTTCATAAAGTTCCAGTTTACAAAGAACCCTAACCTAAAAATCATTTAATTATGTATGTAGAGGCTGTGTTTCTTCCCTTTTTTACTGAGGAGGATTTCTTATTTTTGTTGGAATCTCAAGTGGGACTAAACATTTAATAGTTCTCTTCCCATAATGCTTTTATTCATACGGTACACCAGACACCTTTTTCTGTAATTCTTATAGCTATCCTATAAAGCAACTTCTAATATATGACAGTGAATGCATAAAGGCATTGTGTATATCATCTTTAGGTACTTCAATTTAAAAAAGAAATGTGACATTTTAATCACAAAATGTTTATGAGAAAGCTATGATTGAACTTCTGCAGATAGATATTTCTTTTTCAAGACTTGGCCCTTTAAAAAGAGTGTAAACAAAAATTCAAGGCTGATTTCTTAAAAATGTAAAATATATTACTCTGCATTAAGGTGGAACTCAAATGGCTAAGCATACATCAACCATTTATTTTCCATTAGTAATTTTTTATTTCCATTGTTTCCATTGATTCCATTGATTCATCATGATAATTATTATTTAAATTGCACTAGAACTTTGGTCGGAAAACTTATCAGATTTAGAGCCCCTCAAAATTTGTGACTCTCATGGACTCTTAAAGGCAAAAGAGAAATAAGTCAAAGAATAACAAATACATTATAAAAGACATTATAATAAGAGGCCGCCTGCTTATATCTACAAATCTATCTGCAATATATCTTTCTAGTTTATGGTAATAGCCACATCAAAGCCCTCTGGATAATTTTGGATAATTTTAATGTTTTCCCCTTTGCCTTATTATCAGTGTAATAGGTGGACATTCCATTCTCAAGATTATTTGCCTCTGCAGTTTAGGTTTAGTTTAGATAGTAGAACAGGTACTTGTCCATTTTTTAGAGCTTTCTGTAAAGTTTTTATTGGTTGTCTTTTAGCTAGAATTCCAAGCAAGTCAGATTAATGTTATATATATCTTATTAGCTAATCATTATCTAATAAGAAAAATCAATATAATGTAGGTTTGTGTAGGTTGCTATGTTGTTCTCTACATGGTGAATGATACTTTCCTTTGAATTAAAGATCCAAATCTATTTTATCTGGCTTATATGAATTCCTTTTAAACTCTTGTGAAGTAGTTGCGAAATGGCTTTTATTTTAGAATTAATTTTCCTTTATCATATTTTATATTGAAAGTCTCATATGTTTACTACTTGAAATATATATAGGGTAGTTATGGGATATATGCATACATAGCCTGTGAAGGATGGCCATGCATACGTAGGGGACTGTTATGCATTTGAATCTAACCTTAATGGGAACAAAAGAATAAAATATACATTCTGGTATCACAATGCAAACTCTGCCATTTTGTGCTTGCCTTATGATGTCTCACAAAATGTTCAAGTTTGCATTATGACATAGTTTTATGTTTTATCACTTGTTGCATTGCTCCTTCTGTAGGATAGATATTCCTTTCTCTACTGTTAAAGGGTAAAGATTTTGGGAAAATGCAACTAGTTGTCTGGGCAACAAGACAGAACTTGTCACTGTTTTCTTCTGAATTTTTTTCCTGATTTAACATCTAGCCTATAGCCTTGGGCTGTCTGACAGGCAAGGACTAGCCAGAATTAATTTTATTTAGTGTCTCAGGATCAGCAACATTCCGTTAAAGGGTGCTGAGCTTAGCCCACTTGGAAAAAATAACAAAAACAAAATTTAATTTTCACAAATAGAGCCAACTGTCTAAGTCTTAGTTATTCCTAAGAGTTATATAGCTATACTTAAAAGATACTTCAGTAGAAGAAATAAGATGCCCATTATGTCACTTTAATGCTGATGTATGCCTGTAATATCTGCTTGCCTTTGTTGCTTTCTATTAAAGACAGACTTTTCTCTCTACCTTTAAGAGATCTGTACCTATTAATTTGATTGGGAACTATCTTTAATGGTGGCCCAGAGTAATCAAAAATAATTTGTCCTTGATGTATTTCTGCAGCTTGATTTATGCTGTTGTGTTGGAGACAGTTTTGGTAGGTGTCAAATGTTATTTAGGGTATAATGAAAATAAAGGGGAAAAAACTTCCCAAAGGCACCCACCTTTTGTATGTAATGTTTACTTTGCAAATAACCTTGAGGTTTTATCTCTTTCAGAATGGGAAAGACAGGTGAAACATTCACTTTAATTTATTTATTAATTGATACCACAATTTGGTAGTTTTGTCACTTCAATAATATTTGATTTCAAGATAGAGTCCTTGATTATGTGGCATATAAATTGTCTAACATGTGCACAATTGTCTCTTTGCTCTAATTCAGTTGTACTTATTACATTTTCTATGTCTTAAGGAGACAATTTGCTAACAGCATACATTTCTGCTGGTATCTAAGATTATGGGTTGAGATTTACTTAAATGTTAAAGGATATAAGTTAGAACTCACAAGAACTTTTCTTGTCACCAAAAAAGTTTTTTCTATTTTGTTAATTTACTACTCTATAAACTAAATACTTAGATTCAAATTCACTCATAATTAATTTTATAGTTATTATACTGTAGTTTATTATTTTACTATAATATCCAGTTTTAGTTTGTAATGAGTATTAATAGAATACTGCATATTTCACTTATACCTAAGTATATTGCACTTTATGGCCAGTGATCAAAATCTTTGTTTCTCTCTCTGTATTTCTCTGCCTGTATTGTTCTGTCCCCAGAATGTTGAGTTTCAGGTTATTCTGGGTTTAGAAGTAATGACCCAACTAGTATAAGTTTTTGTGTGTGTGTGTGACAGAAGCATCAAAGTGGCAAAAGGATGACATCATGTCCCCGGGAAGTTGCCCACCAGAGTGGTACTCATTAATCTATTCACAGATACCCTCTTTTGAACTGCTAGGTTGGGAGGAGCTGGAGTGTGTGATGAGAGGTCACTCCACCCCACAACAGCAACAGGTGTTGAATGTGGGCCTGCAATTGTCAGCCAGGTGTTCTAATTTTGTGAATCACCATGCTCTAACTCCCAGTATGAGTACTCAAGGTCTTATTGCAAAATGGTACTGGAAAATAACATAACAATAGTATAGCTACTAAAGAATATGCAGAAATATAGAAAACAAAACAAAATAGTGAAGAAGGTAAAGAAAAGCTCCTTCTGCCAGTTAGGAAATCTTAGAAAGTTGGTGATGGACAGATCCCCTTAAAGCCATCAAACAGTACAGCATCTTCCTAGTAAGGCTTTCATTGAAATTACATTCCATGGGGGCTTCTAGCTAATTTATAGGTTATAATCTTTGAACAGTAATTAAAAACATTTGCTTTTCAATTATATCATTGAACTTTATCAAAGTCAAAGAGGGCAAGTCTTTACCCCTGTTAAGAGTGAAACTATCAAGTTTCAAGGTTGAGATAAGGAGTCTTTCTTTATACCAGATGTTTATGAGACCATGTCAACATTAAGGAATATCTGTTTCTCAGGGTTAATTATATTGAAGATGAGTTAAGAACATCCTACTCTACACAGGTATCTCACCAAAGATAGGACTAAACAAAAATGATCCAAGTATGACCCTTTAATAACTAAAACAAATATTTACTTAATTCTGCACTATATATTAAACCATTAGCAAGATGAACTTGATGCGGGACACTGACATGCAATAATGTTTCTAGTATTAATAAAAAACTTTTTTTTAAAAAAAACCTTAGTTGTTCTTATGTCTGTGAAAATTTCAAGAAACATTGCTAGGAATGATGTACTGGTGAAGGCTTTCATGCTGGCATCAATGAAATAGTGATGAGCTCTCAGGCTGAATGCCTGTGGTCTTTGCCACAATAGCTATGGTTGGCAATGGTCAGGGGTAGAATGGTATAGTTCTCAGCAGCTCACAGGAAACTGAACTGAGTTGATTAGACTTTTGCATTTGAACCTGGCAAACTTCTCTTTGATTGATGAATGTTATAAAGAGGCAGTTTGCTGATTGGTTCTTTGTATTTATGGATTCTGATTGGTTAGTTTTAGGGAGCTCCAGAAGAAAATTTTCTTCACTGGACTTTTTGACCAATCAGAGACTGTGTGATTGAACTCTAAATCTCATCACTACGTCACTGACAGGAATATATCTATTGTTCTAAATAGCCTTATGAAAATAAAGAAAAGGTTTATGAGGTTTGGTTGAAATAAAAGCTTTTGCTGTTGAACTCAATGTTCCTTCATCATTTGAAATAGTTTCTTTGAGTGGGGAATCTCTAAAGAATTTGGTTGCTCTCTCTTCATACTGGGAATACTTGTATAAACAACATTTAAATATGTTAGAATTACAGCTTTCAAGACAAATCCCATACCAATTAATTCATAGCATAAAATTTTCTCTTAGAAGAAAATTTTAGAACAAAACACATGGCTTTTGGTGAAAATAGCAGCATCCTTCATTTTCTCTAAAATATGGAATTCAGCACACCACCTGTCTTTCTGCTCTTCTGCTGTTTATTTCTCCACCTCTGCCTCTTGTTGCTGAATGCCACAGGCAAACTAAGAGGAGTTAACAGTATAATTATGGAAGCATGTGAGATATTTCTTGAGGTTAAAATTTCCTCTCTATAATATTCTCCTAGAGACAAATATATGAAAAAACAGACCTGATCTTAATTTAGATTTTAAGTGATGTATCAGATCCAGACAACAACTTTAGATATACTCAAGTCCTTGAACATTGCCAATGATCTTTGATTTTAATAGTAGGCTCTCATGCCATGCATCAGCAGTTTCTTTCAAAAGCTTTTATCAGTTGACTTCAGGCTTATTCCATATTTCCTATGGGAATAAATGGAACTGTTACACACTACAAAAGTAGAAATAAATTTATCTGAGGGCCAGTGGGAAAGCTCAGATTGCCAAGGGTTAGCATTTTTTAAATATTTGCTTTTTCTCCATTGTATTCTTACTTCAGGCATATTGTAGGCTTGAAACAAAAAATGGTACTTCCTGAGGAAAAGCACTATAAAATCTTCTATTCAACCAAATAAGCAAGGAAAATCAAGAAATCAGCACCAGGATAAAAGATCTGTGTGTTTTCTGGTTGAAATATCTGGTTGATCTAAACCTACTCATTAGACCAATCAATTTAACAATATATTGGAAGGAGGTGAATTTGAAGATTGATTAATATCTGCAAAAACCTATCTGATAATGAAAGATCCAACAAAAGGATTACGAGGTAATCACAGGTACCTGCTTACCAACAACTTTCAAATTGCTAATTGCTGTGGTAGCTGAAAACAACGTTGAAAACAAGCTTTCCCCTTCAAACAGTAGAGGACAAAAAAATAACTCTTAATGATCAGATGATTTTGGAAAATTATAAGACAATAGTCTTCAAACTTGGCAAGTTTAAGGCTTGTGAACTTCAACTCCCAGAATTCCTGAGTTTACATGACTGGAGGAGGAATTCTGGGAGTTGAAATCCACAGGTCTTAAAGTGTCAAGTTTGAAGACCCCTGCTGTAAAAGAAAGAAGATCAATTTGAATGTAGCTTCATTTGATTACAGAAAGGTATTAAATTCACAAGATTGGGTTATCAAGTGCCTAGAACAGGAGTCAGTTGAAACATCATAAACTTTGTGCAAAGATCAGTGGCACAATGGAAGACATAGTTGCTGGTCAATGGTGATAGACTTGGAGGTTAACATCAAGAGAGGAATCTTTATAGGAAATTCACAATCACCACTATTGTTTGTTATTGCACTGATTTCTCTGTCATCAATATTGAACAAATCTGAACTGTTATGTGTTAACATACTCACCTGCAATTGGTCAGTCTGTGGCGGTGGGAAATTTGAAGAGCTGTCACTGGCCACAGCCACGAGCAGCCTGACTGTAAAAGGGCTGCAGCGGGTTCTTTGGCGCTCAGTACTAGAATGAAATAAAGACAACTGGTTACTATGCTGGTGTCCGAGTCTCATTCCCGTGATCTAACACTGGCGGTGAGGGTGGGATACTGAGACAAAGGGAACCAGCGACCACGTGGTGACCGATGAACACTGGCAACTCATCGAGACAAAATGGCCGGAAACAACACGCCACCCACACCATTTGATCCAGCAACCGAAGATTGGGAATAGTATATCGACTGATTCCTCATGTTCCTCGAAGGGAGCGACCTCAATAACATATCTGAACACAGGAAGAGAGCCGTCTTTCTCACACATTGTGGTCCCACCATATTCAAGATGGCCAAAGCATTAGCGGCACCCACTGATGTGAAAATGATGGCCTGGCCGGACCTGGAAAGAATACTGAGGGCTCACTAAACACCAACTGTTTCCTGCCTCATAGAACAACATGAATTTTATCGGCATGACCAAAAAGAGGGCGAGAGCATCGGCGATTTCATTGCAACTCTGAGGGACATCGCCGGAACGTGCGAATTACTAAACATGGAAGAAGCCATGAGAGACTGAGTGGTCCTGGGACTGAGAGAAATTACACTACAAGGTCGACTATTAACAAAACCCAAAATAACACTCAAGGAAGCAATAGAAGAGGCTACTGCAGCAGAAGCAATGCGGAAAATGAATAAAGCACCACCGGAAACCCCCAAAAATGCCACCACAACCCACCACGAGGACATCGAATCCACATCAGAAGATGATAAGGAAGGTGAAGGGGTAAATCAACTCCATTCAGAACAGGGCAGAAGGGACCGGAATGTAAAAAGGAAGGAATTTCATTGCACTGGCAGCAAGGGGAACCATCCAGGTTCCGAGTGCCGTTTCCTAGATGCAATCTGCAAGCATTGTGAGTCACAGGGACATATTGCTAGGGCATGCCGAGCAAGAAAAAACTACAGCCCTAGACAAAGATGGAACACCCCTCCCCCCCAGAGAGAGGGAGAAACAAACAGGGAGCCATTGGAATCAAGACAACCAAAACAGGCAAGGAAAAGAGGCAAGCAACGGAAGAGATGAAACACACCAGATGGTGACCATTGGACACTCCAACATGACAAATGCCAGGAAAGTCTTTGTCCAGGTAACCATAGAGGGCCAACCCTGTCGGATGGAAGTGGATTCCGGCTCCTATTTGTCAATGGTATGTGGGACACTATAAAAAGACTGATACCAAACATAAACCAGGAAGAACTCAAAAGACAAACACTGATGCTGAAAAGCTACTAGGGAAACAAAATACTCATAGTGGGCACCAGAAAATTCAAGGGAACATTCAAAAAATACACCAGAGTCCTCCCACTAACCATAGTCGACCAGAATCGGCCAAGCCTACTGGGACTCAAATGGTTTGCACCTTTGGGAATCGAGGTCACAGGAATAAACAGTATCACCGAGATAGATTGGCAAGAGGACCTGATGGAAGAATTCTGAGACATGTTCAATGGAGAGCTGGGCAAGTACCGGGGGTCCCCAATTTCCTTTAATCTAAACCCAACCATAGCCCCTATAAGGTTAAAGGCAAGGCGGGTTCCTTTAGCACTCAAACCAAAGATTGATCAGCAATTGGATAAATTCATCGCACAAGGAGTTCTAGAGCCAATTGACCATGCAAAGTGGGAAACCCAATTGTTACACCAATTAAACCAGATGGGTCTAGCAGGAAAATTAGATAACAAGACTGGCAATAACATAGCAAGATAGTTGAAGAAAGACACAGAGGGGCTACTTCTGGCTGCACTAGACCAAGCCTTAAAAACAAATACATACTAAGCCAGAATTGAGAAGACCACAATAGACATCAATGCCACTCTGCAAATAAGCTGAAAAAAGGGGACCACTCAGTTATCTGCTTCAATATCATATAGACTGATTATGTTTAGAAGAGAAAGAAGTAGGGAAAAGTACAAAATATAGAGACATAGCACCTAGCTCTAGCAATAGCAATAGCACTTACATACTGTTTCCTAGTGCTTTAAGCACTCTATATGTTTTACAGAATCTGCATATTGCCCCCAACAATCTGGATCCTCATTTTACCAATCTCTGAAGGATGAGACATCCTTGAGGCGGTCAGGATTGAACTCCTGGCAATGGACAGAATTAGCCTGCAAATACTTCATTCTAACCACTGTGCCACTACGGCTCAGACATGACATGCAAACGACATGACTGTGGCAAAAGAAAGCAAAGGTAGAAAGCATAGGAGCCTTGGATACAATCACAAAATATCTGGAGCATCAACATTGAAAAAAAATCACTACCAGTCAATTGCAAAAAGCAGTTATATTTGGAAGAGCTTACATTCTGCAAAGACTCCTTTAACACTATCTAACAACAACATCTATCTTATCTCAGCTTCTTGGGGAAGGTCTCAACAAGTGGACAAAAATGCCAAATTCAGCTGACTGTGTGATCAACCATAATAATAATGCCACCAATACTACTACTATCTCTACCGCCTTTCGGGAATTTTTCTCTTTCATCAGTAAATGTCAATAAGCTTCAGGATGAAAAATGGGAGAGATGACTACTTCCTATATGTTAACTGTGATTTACTAAGTACATTTGTGTTGGATGATTTGTGGATCTGCTAAAGGCAAATTTTAACTATTCCATATTTTTGTTAAAGGTCATATAACTAATAGAAAAGGCATGGAAGGTTTATGAAGAGAACTAGTGAAAAAATTGTTATATAGTTTAACAGCTGCATTACTCAAGCAAAAAATTGACATTCTACTGGAATGAATCATTAATGTTCCTATTTTTGTATGAATTGACTTTATAAAAAGAATTCAATTTTTCAGCACTCTCAAATTCATGTATCATGTTGAAGAGAGTTGTGCACCAAGAACTTGTCACTCAGATATGCATGGATAACATTGATTTATGCCCAAGTCGCATTTTTGGTATTTTTTTTAAAAAAATCAGCCTTTGTGGCAAGATATAAATCCATGACACAAAGGCCTGAGCGGTTCTACAGTTCGCATATTTAACCAGATATGTGTATTATGTCTTTGGTAACTTAGAAGGTTGCAGAAATGTTGCCTGGTCCAGTATACATAAATAGACAATGACTCTATAGAATGTCAGAAAACCACTTTCCTAGAAATAAGTGGAAATGCTAGATGTGGAGCAGCTTTCTTCTAAGGCTTATGAAATAGGACTCATTCCTGGAGGCAGAAGATGAAGGAGTTCTGGAAAGGAAAAGGATGGGATAAGGTAGCATGAAGAATTAATGTAAGGGAATGGGCTTTCTAAATGACTTGTGAGTCTCTAAGGGTTATATTTGGCCTTTAAGTCACTATGCTTAAATTGGATGAAATGATGCAATTCAGAAAGACTCTAGTTCCTCTGTGCTTGAAAAAAAGAAATAAAAAAACTGATCAATTTAGATCTATATAGCGATATCCTCTACAAATCTGGATTTCAGGCCATCAGGAATATCATTGAGCACCCTTTGCCAACAGACTGCTTAACTCTGTACTCACCTTTGGCAGTAACCTAAACTTATAAATCAGTGAGGAAATCATGGGCTTAAGCAAGTCTCTTCAGTAGGGGTGTCAAACTCAATTTCATTGAGGGCTGCATTAGGGTAGTGTTTGACCTTGGGGGCCTGGGTGGGAGTGGCCAGCTTGACATCACTAGTGTCAGGGGCACCTGTGGTGGAGCTTGGGTGGGCCGCATGTGCCCATCGGGCCCTGTTTTTGGCCGCAACAGCCTTCGGGAGCTCCATTTTTGCTGGTAGAGGCATTGCAGGCCGGTCCCTCACTGTTTCCAGGACAGCCCCACAGGCCAGATCTAAGCACCCCCTGGGTGTGATCTGGCCCCGGGCCTTGAGTTTGACACTCCTGTTCTACAGTATATAAAAATCTTCATGGCTGAGCTAGAACATTGCTTTTTGAACTCTTATCCCCTGAAGCCATTCCTTGATATGAGATTTACTGCTGAGATTTTCATTGACGCATAGAAACAAATCTTTCATCAGATTTCATCATTACTTCAACAATTTGCTTTTGACCATCAACTTTATCTTCAGTCTATTTACATAATAAGTTTGTTTGATTTCAAGGTAAAGCTATGTAATGGATGCATAATAATAATAGCACTTAAACTTATATAAAGCTTCACAGTGCTTTACAGCATTCTCTAAGCAGTTTATAGAGTCAGGATATTGCCCCCAATAATCTGAGTCCTCATTTTACCGACCTTGGAAGGATGCAAGGCTGCGTCAATCTTGAGCTGGTCAGGATCAAACTTCAGACAGTGGGCAGAGTCAGCCTGCAATACTGAATTCCAATCACTGCACCACCACAGTTTCTAATCTTGATAAATTTAATCTTATTCGGGAGACCTATAAATTGCCATATATGTTTACATACTTTCAAAACATGGCACTAAATCTGTCTTTTATAGATACTGTACACTCTTTGCTATAACTGCACGGTTCTGACCCATCTGACAAAAATATTAATTCAATAGAGTTAAACCAGGTTTTCAAGAGATTGAACTTACTACCAAACAAGATCAGCAGATAAATCAATAGAATCAAATTTATTTTAGAGAAGATTTAAGATAGGCAATAAAAACAGATCACTAAAATACCGTTAGTTGTCATTCAAGCACATTATTAAGAATATAGTTTATACAGAACAACAACACTGCACTTTCTCAGTCCCTGAGTGGCAGGCCCATACTTGCATGCAGAAAACTCCAACCTAAAGCAGATTTCAGATAACAACAGGACATCGAAAACTAATGGGAACTAGACATAAAAACAAACATATTTTTCTATTTTATCCCTATATTTACACACACAGCATTCTTATACCACCTCAAAAATATTAGTCATACCTTCACATGTTTTTCTTCCAACATGACATCTGCCAACATATGGGTTCTATTTTTGAAGTCTAAACTTTGGCAATTTTTGGCAAAAGAATTAACAGGCAAAAGTTTGTCATCAGAACTCAAATGAAGAACAAAGTATTATCAGAAAATATTTCAACTTTCCAGGATACTCCATTACAGATCTCTACAAGTGGCCATTGCATGGATAGCATGGAACCCATTAAAAGCATAATTGATAGACTGCTGAATTGATGAAAAGGTTTCAGGCTACCTCCAAAATTTTCAACAAGCACAATGAATTTTTACTGATTATATTTGTTGATTGTTAAACCATTTCTTATCTATTTCATATGTAATCCACATCTATATATCACCTGTCTTCTCCTTTTTCCCACCTCACTTTATCCTAATTTAAATCTAATATCATTTGATAATGTTACAGCTGATGAAGGTAGTTATGGGTATGAAAGCTTATGCTTTTTAATATAATTTATTAGACTAAAACACTATTACTAGATTCATTTTTATTTTTGGGTATCATTTGCTTCTTTTATTAACCAGCCAAGAACTTCCATTTTCAGTTGCACCTTAGATTGGTTTATTCATGCTTAAAAACAAGACCTGATATTGTATATCATTAATTTCTGGGGTAATATGTCAAAGCCCTGCTTGCTGGGTCAGGATTAAAGACAACCTACAGTCAAATTAATTAATGCTACTATGTATTTATTATTTATTTATTATTATTATTTATTATTTTGATTTAAAGAATACCTTTCAAGTGGAAGTGGATTTTTTTTAAATGTCAAGCAGGAATGTGTTATTTTTTTCAGGTGCAATAGTAATAGCATCTGGAGCAGGAGTTTGGTTCAAAGCACTTCAAGTTTATTACATGCTACCAATACACAAGAATCTGTCAAGACAAATTGGCTCTAAATAAGAGTCAACAGAATTCATGGGGGGCTGGACTTAGGTCTCTTAGGAATTTAGCAACTCCAAACTGATGATGCATTTGACCCCACCTTCTGGCTCCGCCTAGTCACCTCATACAATTTTCAGTTTAAAATAGAATTCTTTCAAATTTTATAAGTCCTGCTCTTTGAAAAAAAATATTGTAGACTACAAACTGAAGACACCAAACACGCATTATTCCCTGGAAAAGAGAAAACGAGTTTGTTTACAAAACTAAAATCCTGTTCTTGAAATGGCCGTTACTAGCAATGATGGAGAACAAAAAAGGTTTCACATGCTTTTAACACCAGAGGGCAGCATTGCACCATGATTCAATTTGTTCGTTTATCATATGTTGCTGAAATGTAGGAAAATGACTCGTTTTTTTCTCCTCTTCTGTTCCTTCAAAGGGAAATCATTGACCAGGATAAAGAGAATGAAAGAAAAGCTTTGCTACAAGGAGAAAGCTTGATATATGATACATTGGTTTTATCATTAAATAATAGAATAGTCCAGGACATGTTATAGAGGTGCATAAAGTAACCTCCCTTATAGGGAAGTGCTGCTACAGATTCAGGTTTTTAGTCAAGATTTCCTGCTGTTTGTTTTTAATTCCTTTCTGTCTTTTTGTAGAAATCAAACAGCTGGGTTGATCTCCATAATATGTTTAAACCACTAAAATAAACATGACTTGTGCTCCTAATTTATTTTTAACAGTTGCAGCAAGTGCAGTCTTACTGGCTGTCAAGACGTGCTAGAGAAATAGGGCAAGGCTGTGAAGAAGTACACAACTTGGTCTCATTTTATGCCAAACTTCGTGGTAGTCCTCCAAGTCTTATTTCATGACAAACTCAGTGGTAGTCTTCAAGGAGAATCCAGACATGTAAATACTTTCATTTTTAATATTTTTGTTCTGTACCTTTGAAACATCTTACATTGAATGTTTTTCAGGCTTATAAGTATTGTTAGTCAATTTGTACTATGCTTCTTTTCAAGGATTTCACCTTTTTTGTACAACATCACTAGTATCAAACTTTATTATGTTAAAAATAATGTATTTGCCTTTAGAGCAATTCCTTAAAGTGTATTACAACTGATTCTCTTTTATAGAAAAAACTGAAGAATAGCTATAATAATTAGGTATCCAAAACCACCATATAGATGTCTCATGAAGGCACACACTGATTTAAGTCCTGATTCTGGATTTCTATATGCAATTGTGTTTGCATATATGCATAATCTGGCAAGCAAAGACCTAAAGATGTTTGGAAATTTAGTTTAAACTGAGAATGATGGTAAAAATGATACTAGACCCAAAACAGATACAGATACTATTTCAGGGAGCATGGTTATTTGTGCATAATGGGGGTGTAATTTGTGCATAATTGTGGCAGACAAGATAGGAAAGTAAAAGCTCTGGGCTTTTAGATGCAGTTAAACTGCAATCCAATCTAACACT
Source organism: Toxicocalamus goodenoughensis (assembly GCA_032468175.1). Taxonomy (NCBI): domain Eukaryota; kingdom Metazoa; phylum Chordata; class Lepidosauria; order Squamata; family Elapidae; genus Toxicocalamus; species Toxicocalamus goodenoughensis. The sequence goes on from JANHFN010004320.1 coordinate 46,447, forward strand.
GGCCAAGACTGCCTGGAATTGTAGTTCAGGCACACTCCTGTCTCCATCTTTGATGTGAATATGTTTTACTGCAGGTTTGAAAGGAAACTACAGCCACCTATCTCCACAACCCCCATCTCAGACACACCAACAACAGCCAAACCTCCTACAACTGACCCCAACCTATTGGGTCCACAATCTCTGGTGATCACAGAAAAAGAAATGCAAGATCTATTTCACAGACAAAAGCCAGGAAAAGCACCAGGCCCAGACTCCTTCTTGCTTAAAAGTCTGTGCTGAACAATTGCCCCCCATCTTCACCCGAATCTTCAATAAATCACTAGAGATGTGCTATGTTCCTTCTTGATTCAAATGTTCTGCTATCACCCCAGTGCCGAAGAAGCCTCCATCAAAGAACTGAATGGCTACAGAACAGTTGCTCTAACATCTGTAGTTATGAATACCTTTGAAAGGCTAGTGCTGTCCCACCTGAAAACCATCACGGAGTCACTGTTAGACCCCCTGCAATTTGTATACTGAGCAAAGCTGGGAATTATTTTCATTCCCAGCTGGTAATGAATCTTAAACAGTCCCTCGAGATAAGCACCCACCTTTCTTTCCTGTGAAGTGCTGCCAATAACAGAAATGTCAAATAAACTGGAACAAAAACCAACTGAAGTACAAAGAGGTTCAAGAATGAGTCTGAACCGAACAAATGACTTTGCTTCCTGCAAAGGTTTCATCATCTTTGCCTGTCCTTTAAACCTTATGGGAGCGGAAATCATCTCCTAGCCTTACTCACGAGTCGCCCCTTTTGTTTCAGCTGCTCTCGCCTTCTAGCAGCTCTGTGCACATGCACACTGGGAACAGGCCCCCCTGGGTACTCTGCCTTGCAGCTACCAGACTCCAAAAACTCCGGAGGCAGCACCCCACTCCCAGATGGTCCTGGCCCCATCTCTGCATTGGATGCAGGACCCTCATCCGAGTCCTTTCCAAATTCCAGCCTGATCCCCTTTCTTCCCCATTGTCTGATTTTGCTGCCGTTTGCACAGGCTGCCAGCGAACCACAACAAGCTGAGCCAGAGTTGAGGAACCAAACTAGGGAGCATCAAAAACTTAACAACAAATTATGAAGCACACAAGCATGTCTTTCATTCCCCCCAATGTATAGTGTTTGCTTCTCTCCTTTAAAAAAATAATAATTATGAGACAATATTATATTCAGCGGTTCCTTAGTCTCCATGAGTGGCATTCGCTGAAGTGGAGTCAGGGCAGACAAATGTTGGATGAGATGTGACACTCCCCTCCATACATGCGTAGGCATGAATATGATCAGGACATTTTTTTCCCTCTAACAATAATGTGTTTTCTGATGAAATAGTTCTATAAATGCTGGGTGCATTGCTTCAGAGGCAGGATCATAAATCTTTTACTTTTGCATGCATTCATTCAGCCTTCCATTAAGGGATGTCAGTCAAGTATTATTTTTTTTAGTGGATATTTTTAAAAACAAAAATAAAATACTTTGCAGGGTAGGGGGTGGTGGGTGGTTTTGAGTGTAAAGCTACTGTTTGCTCAGACTTTCAAGCAAAATCATGTCCCAAGTGAGACTTTAGCTGTAATAATTCTTGTCAGATTCCAAAACTCATAATTCACATATTAACCTCCAACACGTAATGCAATTAAAGTACATAAAAGTCTGTCTTGTTACTCAACAAAATAACAGTGGCCCCCTTTTTCTTAAACCACAGGTTCTGAAATTATGACTCAAAGACCACCAGAGGACTTTAAATTACTTTCAGAATTAGGAGGCAAATGCTAAATGGGCTGTAGTGTGTGTGTGTGTGTATATATTTGTGCATTCTATCACCTGTTCGTTCCCCACCTCCTCAAATTGGTTTGAAACATTATGAAAATTGAATGAGAAGGCAATTTGCCTCTTCAACAGTAGAGGTGAGTGCTGAAATTTCAAAAGAAACATCTCATCTCATGAAAGGCATGGGGAGGATCGTGCCCTCCAATTTTGAGGTGCAGTGAATAGTATCTAGGACAGGGCCATCTGAATAGTAGCTCCTCCTGAAAAGCTCTCTCCAATATGGTGCAGCTAGCATTAACTTTATTGCCTTACTGGTGCTGCCTGCTATTAATGCTTCCAAGCATGCTTATACACCAGTGCTGTTGTTGGAGGTTTTTTTGGTTACTGCTTTGTTGTTTATATTGTGCATTTTCATACAGTGTTTGATCATGAATTTAATTATTGGCATTTTTTATTTTTTATGATTTTGGGCTATTATAAATCTCCTTGAGAATTTTTTTCTATTTTAAATATGATTTTTATTGAAACTTTAAAAAAAATAAAAACTAATCCAAATGAATATAAAAGGAAGAAAAAAGATCACAGAGAAGACAAAAATGCAACAAAAAAAATAGTTTGAGAAAAGTAGGAAAGAAAAAAGATATTTAAAAGTGGCTTCTGATATTCTTTACAGAAATGCACCAACTATACATTTTTTATTTTATATCAGACTTTTGGTGCACTTTTTCCAAAGAGCAGAAAATTGCTACCTTCAGAACAGGTGAAGAAAGAAAGTTCTTTCTGAAGGCTGTTTTTCGATTCCTCAACTGTGACATCTGACAATACATCAGCCAGGGAGTAAATTTAGTTCTCTTTCTAAGCACATCATAGACCTATTCATCTTGTTTACACTTGTGTGCAGTACAATTAAAACCATATTTTATACTCAGTGTGATACAGGTTTTAAGAGGGGAAAAGCTGCTACTGTATTTTGGCATGAAAATTCTCACACAATAATTTGGCACTTGTTAAATGCAAAATATTTGTTGTATGTGTGTAGAAAGCATTTCTTTCTCTCATATCTCTATTCAGTTATCTTTTTTTTCTATATGTGACTCCATGACCCATTTGTTTAAAATGAAATTAAAAAGGATGCTTTTGTCATTAACCACCATTTTATTCAGCTTTGTTATGCTAATTTCCATAATGGAACAAAGAATCTCATGTAACAACAGCATCCATGCACACAAATGCAAATCTGACATTATCTACATATTTATTTAGGAATAAGCACCTCTGAGCTAGATGAATAATAAATAATAGTAAATAAAAATAACAAACATATATAGGATTACAGCTTTGGAATTAGACACATACAGCTGCTGGACAATGTTGCATCTAGTTCGCTGAATAGAATGTAAAATCAGGCTCTATGGGCTAGGTGGAAGGTGGGGACTCTTCTCTAGAGTGACTGGAACTTTACATAAATTAAAAATAATAATAATTGATTGCAAAAGGCAGCTTTACTTGGAACAGCTTACATCCTGCATGATACATCATCAAACAATATCTCTTATCCCAGATCCTTGGGAAGGACTCGATAAGTGAATAAAAATGCCAAATCCAGTGTAAACATCAGTGTTTATGTAAACTAGTGTAAACTGAATATGCAACTAACCATCACAGTGTCAAGATCTGAAAATCAAAATTGAAAAATAGTGACATAAAGCCATTGGTGTTTCCAATGGTTATCCACTGGGTGTCATTCCCAAAAAATCTTCAACGGGACCTAGAAAATCTGTATATTACCAAGATTTCCAACAATCAAGACAGGATAAAGAAATGTGGCAGCTGAATTTCAAAGCTGACAAAAGCCTTAAAGGAGATTGACAGCTGGCCCACGAAATTGTGGAACTGCAGCGTCTCCACAATCAGTGGATCATGGTTTGGGATCTGGTTGGCAACTGGTTCACAAATACAACATCGCAGCATCCCATTGTCCCATAATTGCCATTTGCAATCTTCACTGCTGGGGAAGCCAATGGGAGGTTGCAAATGGTGATTACATGATATTGCATTTAACAATTGTGTGGGATTCGCTTAATAACTACAACCAGAACTGATCTCCATTACCATTATTAATCTACTACTATCTGTAGTAAGACAGGATTTTGTTATTTTATATGAATATTTTGATGCTTTATGTAATTAATTTATGTGGCTGCCCATTTCAACCATTAACCATCACGTTGCCAGAGGTCAAAACAATAAACCCAACTGATAAATACAGCACACTGATAGCAGCAAACCTAACCTTCTTTGGTCCAAACAAATGGGGAAATGGCCAGGTCTTTTGCGCTTTACAAATGGGTAACAAGATCAAAGCCATCCAGATTCCCTGAAGGAACACTGCTCCAAAGTGCAGGCACTGACACAGAGAGAGCACAACTTGTAGGTCCAACAAGATGACATTCTGATTGAAGGAACTTGACCTCTCTTTGTTACATCTGATGGGCTGAACAAAAACAATGGGAGACAGGCAGCCACACAAATAGCCTGGTATACCTGACTGCACTTTTGGCCCTTGGCAACTGGTCATATTTACAGCCATTTGCAATGTCTCGTGGTTGGGGGCACATTTTACAATGGTTTGGTTGAAAACTGGCATTTACTTCTGGTCTTTGACAAAACAGTCCATAGTAAGTCATGGATTCCTTTAAATACCGTAGCATTCATGTCACAACCATGGTGTTCAACAACCACTGCAAAAGAGGTCATAAAATTGGTTGATCATGTGACTAATAATCCCAATTTATGACCTTGATGGGCAGGGTCCATTATGTTAGTAACTCGAGGCCTACTTGCACTTCATGTAGAGCTTGATAGGAGAGAACCAACACCTGGAAGCCTACCAGCTTGTGGAGCAGCAGTATTGTGTAGACATGAGAAGAAATACTCAAAACTATCTGGGCTGCTGCATTCTGGACCAGCTGCAACTTTCAAATGTTTTCAAAGATAGCCCCATGTACCTTACAGTAAGTTCATGACAGGGTGACTGATGCATGGGGTACTTGAGCTGGCCTGTCACTCCAGGAATGGGCACAGTTGGTGCACAAGACAGAGCTGTACAAATGTTCCTGAAATTATGGGAGCTGGTGCTCCTCTTTAAAGCAGGAGCCATTGACTCCATGAGGATCCCAAACTGTGCACCAGTTTTGACCAGGCAGAGTGGAAGATGGAATGTCTCCAGAGCCAGAGTGCTTTAAAACCCTCAGCCACTTATTAGGTTTGAGTCTGATTCTTCTCTCCTGTGCAGACCCTCACAGGTGCTTGGCATCTCAGCAGCAACACCTGGTCAGCTCAGGAAAGAAACATACAACTATATAACATCAGAATGCTGATGAAACCACATAATGATTCCATGTTGACAAATGACCTGTCTCAAGAGATTCATGCAGATGATAAATAGGACAAGGAGAGCATAGAGTCCTGAGCCACCCCATAAAGCAGAGGACTTGGACTTAATACCTGGATACCAATTGGAACCAGGCCCTGAGAAAGGAGGAGAACCATGGAAGTACTACGCTTAGAACACTATATGTATAAATCTCTCTCCTTCTTTCTCTCTGTTCTGTGGGCATAGCGTGGCTTGGTGGGCAAGGCAGGGGAAGGATATTGTAAAATCCCCATTCCCTCCCCCCCGCCCCCCCGCACTAACCTGCTTTCCAGCTCCGTTCTCCTATGCAGAGCAACCAAAGAAGACCCAGTTGATCAGCTGGGACTCGGGAGGCAGAGAATAGGTGGGGCAGAGCCAGTCAGAAGTGGTATTTTCTGGTTCTCCTAACTACTCAAAATTTCTGCTACCGGTTCTCCAGAACTGGTCAGAGCCTGCTGAATACCATCTCTACTATATACATACACACTTACATGTATGTAAGTAGACCTCAGAAAGGAAAGCAATTGGAAGTGAAACATAGGAGAGCATGTAAACAGGGGGATTGTCCAGTGGGAGGACTTGTGTAGCTTACAGTCTGGACTCAATACTTTACAAACTATTGCTAAAGTGTCGCAGTCTGGGCAGGATTTAAAAAAAAAACCTGGCTAGAGTCAAGCTGGCATGAGCAAAGAGCAGGAAAAGCTTAAGCTGTAAATAATGATGTGCCCTATCACTTATTGCAAGCTGGATTTCATATTTGCTTAGGGTTCCTATTCTACCAATCAATGCTGCTTGGGCTTCGCATAAACTTTTCTATGACTTGTGATGAAGAACGATACAGATAAACTATACAGTAGGGAATTAGTTGCTAAATTAAACAAGTACGTGCTTTTTTTAAAAGGAAATATTGTATAAATTGCTCTTTCAAGTTTGAGACTTTCAGGAAATGCTATAAAAATTTCCCCCTTCTTTCCTATTTCTTTTTTCCCCATGCAACACTGCCTAGAAATATTAATAAAGAAGATTATTGAGACTTCAAAATAAAACCTACTGTAATTTAAAAGAAAAGCCAACTAACTGGGTAATCTCTCATTCAGTTTCAACAGGGGGCAACCTCATTTATAACTATTTCTGGCATTTTAATCAATTATTTGATTAAAATAGAGAAGGGAAAAGTTAGTTTGAGCATCAAAAACAAATCAATCTGATACAGGGTGCCAGCCAAATCACTTGCAAGGAAAAGTTTCTAGACAGTTTTTTCCCCCCAACTATGTCTCTGTGACAAATTCAAGACAGTCTGTCCAGACACTCTTGGCTTCCTGACAGCACACCAGCCTGAAAAACACAACCTGCCATCTGATCATTCTTCCATTATGTTCCTTCAGATTGCAATCCCTTTACAGTGATACCTGGATGGCCATTACATAAAACTTAAGGACAATGCAAAGCATTTTCATGCACAACAACTGATAACATTCACATCCATTGTTATATGGTGGGGATAAAAGAAGGGACAGATCCTGTTATTTCAGATGACTGAAATATTGCCCCTATTATCTACAGCAAGGGTGGGGAACTTCGACCCTTTTGCTCAGAATTCTGGGAGTTGAAGTCCACAAATCATAAAGGGGCCAAGGTTCCCCAACCCTGATCTACAGTATACCCATCAAAACAGAAAGGTCTCGACATTGGCCATTTTTTCCCCATTTTTCATCCCTCTGTATGTAAATGGGCCCATTTGCTGCGACTCTCAATGAACTGTGCCAGCTTGTTGTCATCTCGACACATAATTCTGCAGCCGAGTCCACACATTTCAACAGTCACGTAACAGAGCAAGCCACAAGCCCGGCCTTAGCATGACCAGGACTGTCTGCCAGGAAGCTACCATGGCCCTTCAGCTACTTCTTCCAACTCAGGACACGATTCATTATGAATGCTTGCATTGCCGCTCTAATTAGGTCTGGGAGAGGTTGAACAACCCTGCTACAGTCTTGCTGAGGACCCATACAAAAATAAAGCCTTGTTCGAATGAGCAAGGTGAAGGGAGAAGGCCTAGCAGTCTCTACCGTCTGACTAGCAGTGAAAGAGTCCTAATCCACAGTGGGGTTATTTTGCTTCATAAACTGTGAGTATGTAACCTACAGGAGGTCTCCCTGTAAAATGAATTATAGAAAGGGAGATGTGATAATTAACCGTGCATTAGCAAATATCATGACATAGGGGGGCTTCTGTTTTCTCTATATTTTGACTAATAAAAAGATGAATTTGTTCAACAAATGATCATTTAGGCTACGGAATACCAGGCGTATTGGAAGAACACAGTAAGCAATAGAATATCGCAGGAGGACTCAGAATTTCCTTGCATAAAAGGCCATTTAATAGGCTGGCTCCATACTATGTCATTCACAGCACTAAGAAACCAGAAAGTTGAGGAGACAAATGCAACACGCTGCATTTAAAATAACTGTGGGCTTGTATTCCTGCTTGCCTTTCAAATGCTCTCAGCATGACAATAAAAGAAAAATATGAAAAAAAACTGTGCTTTTAAAAAAAAGGAGAGGAGACAAGGGAATGGTAGAAATGTAGAATAACCACCTTGAAATATAAACAGAGCAAATTCCTCCTTTTTCATCATGAGCTGGAGGTTAGCCAAAGTGGTTTTATAATGCTCAACATAAAACTAACATGGACCAAGGCTAAGAGTAAATAAAGAGCAGGATCCTATGCCTAATGGAGATTTTCAAGTCATCCAGGTCATGGCTGCCCAAAAGTGATTTTTCAAAGGGCAACTGGAGAAATGAGCTGCAGAAGCTTCTTGGAGGAGAAGAGAAATGTCTTCAAGTAAAAAAAAATATGAAAGTCCAGTTGCCTTTTGAAAAAAAAACACCTTTGGGACAGTAGGATAGTTTAATACAGGGGTAGTCAACCTTTTTATACCTACTGCCCACTTTTGTATCTCTGTTAGTAGTAAAATTTTCTCTAACCGCCCACCAGTTCCACAGTAATGGTGATTTATAATGTAGGGGACAAAACCCCTACTGCCCAACATGAAAGCTGGAATGCCCACTAGTGGGCAGTAGGGACCAGGTTGACTACCACTGGTATAAGACCATGAATAGTTGATTCATATTAGAAACCTGCAAGGGCTTACCTTAGCCTAATATACTTTGTCAGTCTGATCTGCCTTCTACACAACACATTGCCAGAAGATCTAAAGATCTTTCAGCTACTACTGTACCAAACTGGCAAAGATGCATTAACCAGGTGATAGACAAATGCTACAGTGCCTACCATCTGCTTTGAGGTATTCACAGGTGCCATATCTACATATTAAGACCCTTTAGGCGATGCATTGTTTAAAAAATGGCAATGAAGTATGCCAAGGAAGACAGATTTTTGGAAAGAGAAGACAAGATTGGCCTCCCCTAAAATCAAGAGAAATACATGCTCAGGGAGAAGAAAGTGAAGAAAAATGTAGGAATTATCTTTGTTTTGGACTTTCCTCCATTTGAAAGCATCCTTTGTTTAAAAAACTATTGTATCTACATCTCATTTAAAGAAAAGAAAAACCATGAGAAGAGAGATTAGAGGGACTGCATTTGCCCAACTACAGTTAGCAACTGAACATAGAGCACCAACCCATGTCCTCTCCAATAAGATGTACAGTATTACTCTTTAGCAATAGCAATAACATTTAGGCTTATATACTGCCACCAAATAGTGCTTTACAGCACTCTCTGGGTGGTGTACAATGTAGAAACATTATTTGCATATTGTCCCGAACAATTTGGGTTCTCATTTTACTGACCTCAGGATGGAAGACTGAATCAACCTTGAGCTAGTCAGTATCAGACTCCAGGCTGTGGACAACTCATTTAACAATTGCCTTGCTTAACCACAGAAATCCTACTCTCAATTATGCTTGTAAATCGAGGACTACCTGGAACAACTAAATAGTACATCTATCCAAATAAAACTTTGACGTGACCATGGCCTCCTTGTCAATTTTTAACTCCACCCCACGCAGACATCTCTATGGCTAAATGTGTGACATCTATGCTCTGATCTACATCTCACCATCCTAACAAACAAAACCTCACATTTTTGTAATTTTTGATGTTATCGTATTTTATTTAATTTTAGATATTTTTTAATAACCCAGACATACGTCTCTTCTTTTGGACTTCACTCACAGATTCTAGTCAGATGTCAGATAAATGTATTTTAATTTTGTATTAAATTTTATCTACTGTCTTTTAAGATAGATTTATAAACAGTACACTCATGGATACATTGCTTGTTGTCTGATCTAAAACTGTAATAAAGTAACAAAACCCAAGTCCTTTTCTTAAAGAGCTGTGTATGATCTCTGATTTCTTGGGTCATGCAACACAACCTTTAATATAGGCTCTTTCTCAGTGGTGGGATTCAAAAAAATTTACTACCATTTCTGTGAGCGTGGCTTGGTATGCATGGCAGGGGAAGGATATTGTTAAATTCCCATTCCCTCCCCACCCCACTAACCTGCTTTCCAGCTCCATTCTCCTGTGCAGGGCAACAAAAGAAGACACAGCTGATCCACTGGGACTCGGGAGGCAGAGAATAGATGGGGGCAGGGCCAGTCAGAGGTGGTATTTACCGGTTCTCCAAAACTACTCAAAATTTCCGCTACCAGTTCTCCAGAACTGGTCAGAACCTGCTGAGTCTTTTTCCATTCCAATTATGCATACAATCCTACTGGATAAGAAGGAGATATTCTGCCCTGAAAGTTTTTGTAAGGTTCATATACCTATTATTTTAAATGTCTTTCCCATCCAGGAGGTTGGTGTTGTCATGACTCAATCTGATAGGATTTGCAGTCAAATCCTTACAGGGAGAACTAGCTTTGTAGAGATTTCTCAGCTACACAGCACTGGGAATTAGTGTCTCTTAAAGGACTCTCAAAATATCCTATCAGACACTAATATCTGAAGAAAGGGAAATTATTTTAGATGTGAACTTCAAGGGAAATTCAGGCTGTCTCTCTGAATTTTCTTTTGGTTGACAAATGATACCCATTTCAAGTTAGTGTTATTCCACAGTCCTGAAGAGAAAAATAAACCCTTGGAGGAATTAAACATTTGTTCCATGTTTACATTCATTATAACAACTTTTATAAATAATGTGTGTATCTCTGGCTACAGATGATGTTTAATTGCCACAGGTAATAAATGAGTAAAAGAACAGGCAAGGAGAAGATGGCGGGGGATAACAGGATCGATAGCTGAATATATTGCAAGGATACCATATTTATTTATAGATATGGCCCTCATAGATAAGTGTCAGAGCAGAGAATCTCAAGTGAGGGGTCAAATGATGAAAGCAGTACTGCCTCACTGTGATTCAAGCCCCACCCTTTTTGTATATATTTTCATAATGCATGTATGATAGGGCAGAGCTTAAATTATGATGACATATTACTGCTTTTGAGGAAATTTATTTATGTATTTTTATCTTTAAAATATTGTCATCTGCAGCTAAGCCAATTTGGTGCGATGGTTAAGATATTGGCCTAGAAACCAAGGGACGATGAGTTCTAGTCCCGTCTTAGGCATGAATCCCAGCTGGTGACTCTCTCTCTCTCTCTCTCCCTCCCTCCCTCTCAGCCTAAGGGTTGTTTTGGGGAAAAGAGGAGGAGGAAGAGTTATTACAAATGTGTGCCACTTTGAGTTACTTGTAATAACTCAATAACTGTAGTAGACCTGATTTAAAAAATGTAATAAAACAAATCTTGCAGATTCTCCAGATAAAATATATGCCATATTTCTTCCATGAATGCAAATAGCATATATGACTTTGTCTTTTTCCCAGTTCACCCTCTTCACTACCTTGTGAGTATGACATAGCAATTGGCCCAGGATTGAGAAATCTTTAGTCCTGATACTCTCAAATTTGGTGCAGCATATTAGAACATGCTATCTTTGGTCTACATTACTGCACACAGCCATTAAGATGATGCTTTCAAGAATTTAAAAGATCATCATCAGATGCCTGGATATCAGATGCAATATATTCATATTAGTAGTTTCATCAAATACCCCAGAAAATGATCTACAGCAGTTCTAATATTGCTTTGCTGTTTGCCTTCTCTATAATTAATTCAGCTTCATCTAGGAAGCAAAACATGAAAATAGAGGTGGCTTTTTTCCTGTTGTCAAGCAGAAATAAAGGTAACCAACCCCACCCCAATACACCCTTGTGACCCAACAACCAGGTCACACACCATATTTTATACTGATGGATATTTTATACTGATTGTGGTCAGGTGCCCACGCTGTGTATAAACATAATGTGTGAAAAATGATGACCTACTGCAATTTCCATGATCACATCACAGACTGTAGAAATTACCATTGGAGAACTGGTTTGTGAACATATCTGCAGTCAGATGTTTAAAATTGTTATGTCAACAACTAACCCCAGGATCCAATCAGATTGCCCTATTAGAAAGGGAGTGTTTAGCTATAAGCCCGACTAAAGTAAGCACTGAGTGAATTTGGGCGAACACCAGGAGATAGGAGGATAGGGGAAGCCTGGCATGCTATGGTCCGTGGGGTCATGAAGAGTCAGACATGACTTAGTGGTTAGACAACAACAACAAAATGAAGCCTCTAGTTATGAAAAGGGGACATAAAAATGCACATATTGGTCACTAACCTGACAAAGGGATTATATCAGATACCATGTAAGGAGAAATCCCATCCTTTCCCACCTCCCGATCTGTTTCCCTTTTGTAGGCAGGAAGCACAAAACTATCAAAGTCAGTTTGTCTCTGCATAAATAACAGCAGCTTTTACTTTCTGCAGAAGAGGGAAATAAAGCCTTGTGTCCTGCTTGGTCCTCTGAAGCAAGATTATGTCTAAGTAATGAGTTTCTCGTCTAAGTTGCTGGGCTCAGGTGCTCACCTTTAATATTTGGTGGGTGCAATTCACAGGAAGGATGAATAGATGGTCTAAAGAGGGGAGGCTTGGTAAGAGGGGGAAGAAAGGGATTAGAATGGGGATAGCTTCTAGGTCTATTGGCTGAAAATTACTCATGTCTGATATACAAAATGCTAATATGAACAGAAATGCAACATAATAATAGCAACAGCAGTAGCTCTTAGACTTATATACCACCCCAGTGGTATATTTACAGCACTCCCTGGGTGGCTTACAAAGTCAGCATATTACCCTCAACAATCTGGGTCCTCATTATAGTGACCTCGGAAGGGTGGAAGGCTGAGTCAACCTTGACCCAGTCAGGGTTGAACTCCTCCCTGTGGACAGAGTTTGCCTGCAATATGCAGTTCTAACTACTGTGCCACCACGGCTCAAATAATGTGTACAAGTATTCATATGAGCTTTAAAATGATCCTTCAGACTGATGCAAAAAAGAAGATAGATACCCAGACAGATCCATTCATCCCTATACATTTCATAATCAGAATAGAGCAAGTCTATGAAGATGCTGAAGTGATGTCTAGACATGGAAATGAGCTGGAAGAAAGACAAAACCTGAAACTGAACTCTGGAAGATGGCAATGCTTAAATGAGTTTCAGCTCTAGAAAATTGTTGTTAAACTGTTATTTTAGAGTCATACTGCTCTGGAATGAATCCAGGGGTATAGATAGATCAAACATTGTCCTATAATACTCAGGAGGCCTTCAACAATTTCATCTGGTTTAGGATTGTTGTCCTTCAACAATTTTAGCTGGTTTAGGAAACTCTCAGCTGGCTTAAGGCATTGCATGTGGAAAGCCCTTGAAGATGGAGTGTCTCTTCAAATGAAGCACATCATGCTCCCCAAATTATTGTTAGATTTTTATCCCTTTTTTTAAAAAAATCTATATTTCCTGTGAGATAGGTTGGGCCAAGAAAGTGATCGGCCCAAAGTCATCCAGCCAGCTTATGCATCTAAAGGAGGCTTGGAACTCACAGATTCTTGATTTCTAGGCCAGTACACCAAACTGGCTCCCTCAAATGTGTCTGACGTGTACATTAAGCCAATTATGAGTGATTTTCACTAGTTCTTATTTCCTTCCTGATTTAAAGGAATAAGCAGGAATTAACTTCAAAGCCATAAATGGAAGAAAATGGGTAGAAGGGACCTTGGAGGTCTTCTAAACCAAACCCCTGGTCAGGAAACCCATTTCAGATGAATGGTTGTCCAATCTCTTCTAAAAAACTTCTAGTGTTGCAGCTTTCACAACAGACAAGTTGTTTCACTGATTAACGTTTTGATTGTTTTTTATTGTTCCACTGATTAACAACTTTTTGATTGTTCCACTGATTAACATTGTTAAGACTTTAGTACTAAGAAATCCAGTAGATAATTTATCAAAAGATTCTAGATACAGATCCTCAAAACAAAAGTTGACTCCATGTTTCTTCATTAATTGGATGGTCAAACCACAAAGGTTTGGGTAATTATTTCTGTAAAAACTGATTATCTCCCATATCTTCCCAATTCAACTATCAGATGGGCGAACAGCCGTGCTACTATGTCTTGTATGTAAATGTTATCATTTCAAATTATATGTGTCATTTTAGTAATCCAGGCTTGAACAGAAAAATCATGATCAAAAAAATGGTCCACATTTGATTGATTTTATTTTTTAGTATCTTATATTTAAGAAAAGAATCCTTTGCTCTGGTTAAAATCATGTTGAGACTACACATTCACTATACCAAGTTACCAAATATAAGACTTAGGTATTAGACTCTACCAAGTTTTAGACTTACTGTACTCTAGATATGACACAGATGAGGCAGCAGAAAAATAATAACAACACAGATCAATATGATTGAAACTTAGCATGAATGTTTTTTTTCATAAAGCGGTGGGCACTAGGATAATAATAAAAGACAATATATTTGCTAATGTTTCCAAAACTGCATTTTCCTATGCCTTCACAATGTATTAAATTTGTGTTATTTCAAAATTCTATTTCTGAAGCTAAAATGGGGTCGCATCATTCAGTAAAAGGTAAAACCCAGTGGATAGGTAAGTGCCAGATTGCATGTTCATTTAAAAGTGCAGATCAGATCATTTTATAGAGGAATTATTAACTTTCACTAATCAACCTGAAAAAAAAATTGTCTGCCTTTTTCATTGGACTAATCCAATTAACATTTCTTAACCTGATGCATAAAGGGGATTGTTTCCTTTACCAAATTTTTAAAAACCCAAACATTTTAATACCCCAATGGTATAACCTCATTTGCAAGAGCAATTGTGATTTTATTCCATTTTGGTTGAGTCAAAAATCTGATCTCTGTCATAGAAAAAATGCAGGAAGTGCAATATATTGGAATAAAATATCCATTCTCTGATATATTGAGCACTGATGGAATAAAATAATGTGTGATTGTGTTTAGTAATGTGAATGGCTGAAACAATAAGCAGAGGGATCTTTTATCACTGAGTTGAGATAGCATGGCGATGTGTTGTCTGGTAGGTTTTATCAGATAGAACTAGGCCAATGCACTTATTAACTACTGCATGGGGGGAAAATGCATGGTGTGCATTCATTTTGTATGAACACATGTGGTGAAATTTCCAGATAGGATAGAGGGAGAAGTAAACAGCCCATGAAAGTTGGAGTCACTCTGTGGGTGGAAATGATAGACTCGTGAAGCCTTATCTGCCTGTTTGCAAGAGAAGGCAGTTAGTCTGGCAAGATTCTTGTAAATGGAGGAATAACAATAACGAAACTATTCTGTCCAATTCACGAAGTTGTTCTGGTTCCTTGAGGCTGACAACATTCAACTTTTCATGAGAGATATGCTCCCACCCGCTTTTGTTTTTTTAGTAAGACAGAGAGCATAATGATAAAAAGGTACACATCCATCTTTCTTGTCATTTTGGAAATGGATCGAGTATTTTCATTTCCATCTTCTCTGCCTGACCACATTAATAACGATAGGTTTCTAATACTCATTTTCCAGCTTGTAATTCTATTTCATGTTGGGATATTTCATTTTATTATCCTTTTTTTGTTGTTGCTTATTGTTTTGTTGTTGTAAATTGGACCGATTGTGTTCACACTATTTCGTTTTAATTCAGGGATGCTTTTTTCATCTGCATCTTTTATTCTCAATATTCCAATCATTTGATGTTGGGGGGGGAGCAACTTTGTTACATCACAATTTATTGGAGGGGGGAAAGAGAAGGAGAGAGAGAGAGACTATTTTTCTTCAAAATAAGTACATAGTACATGGAACGGCTGTGGTTGACCTTGTTTGTGATTTATGTAATATACTGTTATTAATAGCCAGTTAAAGAAGAACATTTGGTGTATTCAATAGAAAATAGGTGAAGTAGTATCAGCAGACTTTCTATAAGGATATTAAGAATCTACATCACAAAAGGAAACATAAGGAAATGATTGCTGCCTGAATTTCGAAGAACAGGACTATGTTTTCTTCTTCTAAAAATCATATGGTTTTGTTAGATTCCCTATGTCAATCGTTTATTTGATAGAACTCTTTTATATACATTTCTGGCTAGAACAATTAATACTTTCCTCCTAGGTTATAATTCTGGGGAAAAAGTAAGCTGAACAATGTAACATGGATAGAAGATATCTGATGCTAAACTGATGTGATTTAGCTTATATATGTATGTTTGTATGGATACATATTTTAGAATAGAACTTCAGTACAGCATTACCTTGGCAGAGAGCAACACTGCCCCCTTTTGGAATTTTGGATTCCTGGAAAAAGTCTCAAGCCCTTTGTCTATCCGTAGATCAGTTGCATTTCCCTGTATAATATTTTACTCTTTTTTTTTACATTTCTTAATATAGGAACAGGCACAGAAGACATGAACCAATCTTGCCAGCCACCGCAGACTTATAAAAAGCAAGTTTAAGTCATCTAAGGAATGCAGCAGAAAAAAATAACCCTGGAATATATTATTTTTGCCTGTTATATCCTCAATTGGATAATTTTATTAAAAAGCAGGCAGGAACTCACAATCTAAACTAAATTGCTTTCCTTTCTGGAAGATTCAGAAAGTACCTACAAGAAATATGATTCATCAATTTACTTCCAGAAAATTCCTCAAATGAAACAATTCCATAATGTAATTATTTTTCTATTCCATCTTTAATATCAAAAACACTCAGGACTCTAAATAGGAGAGATATGGTCAACTAATTTATGCTTTGGGGGGAAAATTAATAATATTGCCAGTTTCCACCACGTCACTGACCTGTTTTTTTACACAAAAGATATTTAATGGAGTCTTATCCATTTTTATTATTGAATTACTCAATTAGTATGGTACTTATCCTAGATGCATTCATATCATTTATGCATACACTCATCCTCTAAGCTCAGTACAATGAAGAAAAGAGAATTTTGTATTTTGTGCACACAACAGCCCTGTATTTTAGTTTAATGAATCCTGGATCACCAAGTAAATAAGTTTCTCTTTCTCTCTCTTTTTTTTTAATAGCATGTAATTTGGATCATCTAGCCAAATTTACATTATGTTTTCTCAGATCCTGTCACTAGTATGAGAAGTAACAAAAAATTAATTCCTTGTGTCCACCAGAAAGCTGAAGTAGCTGACATGGAGCTCCCTTTGCTGGGGGTATATAGTTGTTATAGATTAGTTTTTAACCAAAGAAGATTGGAACTTCTACTTCTTTAGCTATCACTGACAATCTCTTTCATTAATGTTACATGTGTGCATCCTCATTTATTCCAGCCTTACCATTCAAACTCTGTCAGAATCCATATCTAGAATTTGCAGGAGAAATGATAGCAAGAAACCCTTGCTTATGTGGTCTTGGAAATGTGTCAGACAACCCAATTTGCGCAAGGGCTAATGAACTAATTACCTCTTCTCACTGATCTCATCCCAGCCTTAGAAAGTGGGATACAAGACCCAAGAAGTAAGCCCCTGTCAAAACAGAGGAAGAGAACACCATTTATACTATTTACCCTGCGCTATTTAGGGAATGGAATGGAGGGGAAGGGAAGGAAAGGGGAGGCTGTCATATTACACATTTAGGCTGTTCCTGAGCAAGAGTAACCAGTAAAGATCCTTAACTGTCACAAAATGGATTTCCCACAAACCGGAACAGCTTTCTTCTGAATAGGTAACATATACAAATAAACCAAGCTACATGCCAAATTTAAATCAAACAATAACATGTGATGGTAAGAGACTCTTGGTTCGTTTTCTACATCTGCACTCTGCTGTTCATGTGGAGAAATTTAGTGACTAGTTCTCCAAGTGAGTGGAGTTGCAGAGAGATAGAGGGAGACAGACAGACACAGAGAGAGAGACAGAGAGAGACAGAGACAGAGACAGAGACAGAGAGACAAACAGAGAGAAAGAGAGAGAGACACACACACAGAGACACCCACACAGAGAGAGAGAGAGACAGAGAAAGACAGAGACAGACAGACAATACAAAGGTTCATGGTATGTGATGTTATGACTGGATCAAACTATTGCATGAACAAAAAAGAATTTTGTATTTTGTGCTCAGCAGCACATTTTGTGCTGTATTTTGTGCACAACAGGTATCCAGTTTGAACTTATGCATTTGCTATGATTGTCAGAGAAATCTTGATCTTCAGATACTATCTCTTTTCTGAGAGAGAAAATTTACAAGTACATTAATGTGGCATTTTTAATTTATTCTGCTATTTTGTAGGCATTTCAGTCAGTATTGGGTTCCTAAACTTTGGATGGTGAAAGTTAACTTTCAATTTGCTGCCTATGGTGCTATCTTGAAACATTTATGCCTTTTTTTAAAAAAAAATCTTAAAATGCCTTTTTAGAACTGCATTCTTGCACTATTTTGACAATTGCAAGGAACCTTTCTTGAAAACCAGGACCAAATGTTCCTGATTCAGTTAAGAATCGCTGGAAGGATCCTTTCCTCCATCACACTTCTCTCTTGCAATCTTGGGGCAGATGTTGTTCCATGTGCCCTGGAAAAGCAGATCTTCAACAGGATTAGCAGGGAGGAATGAGGAAAGGAACAGGCTTTCTTGACAAACACAGGAACCGAAAGTTGCATCCAAGGACCCCTGTAAGTTTATCACAAGAAACTAATGAAGCAGTTGTGGAGGAATTCAAGCAACTGCTGTGCATCAAATGAAGTGAATTCAAGGTTAGAGTCTTCTGCCTTTTTTTTTCCTCCTGCTTACCCACTATCATGGGCTTGAGGCAGGGATGGGATTCAAATTTTTAACAACCAGTTCTGTGGGCATGGCTTAAGTGGTGGCGTGGCTTGGGGGTCATGTGATTGGTTGGGTGTGGCCAACTCAATATCACTC
>JANHFN010004321.1:9646-26641 GCA_032468175.1 Toxicocalamus goodenoughensis
GCCCCCACCCCATAAGTCTTTCTTACTTCCAGATACCAAAGTGTTATCGCTGGAATATCTAGTTTGATGTTTCTTCCCAGATATGCTATTGATGTCCCTTTGATATCAGTTTTAGATTGATAGGCAGTTTTAATTCTACTTTCTATTTGTTTTAGTCCAGCAATGATGATATATTTTGCATACTAGAAAAAGTCCAAATGGTAGCTTTATATACTGTTTTTCTGATATGAATTATTGCTTAAACAGTAATAGTTCCCCTTTCCTCCCATCATAAAACCTTACTTATCCAATGACGTAGAGGTTAAATTTGGGCTTCTCTGTGCATCTGACCAATTCTATAAAAGTAAATAATTACCGGTACACACACTTACCTATTTCTTTGTTAACACTACTTTCATATGGCTCATTTGTTCCTGGCAAAGATTTCAATTTTGCACTCAGACGTTCTCCTTTAATTGTTGTACTACCAGGTTCTGACATAAGAGAGAATAATGTTCAGTATAATTTTACAACAATGTAGCACAAACAAAGTCTTGTGTATATGAAATTTTACAAAGTTACAGTAGAGCATTCCACATACAGTTACTTTGACATAAACCAAATTGATTACTTGAAACTATGACCAGATTCTGACTATGAATCAATCTGTTCTGGATTACTATTTTAGTAATCCTTACAGGTACTGATAAATCGGTTTGTAAGGTAAACAGCAAAAGCCAAGGCCGATCTTACATGCCTTGCCTGAGACATTCAGTTGAATTCAAAGCTGAGTTGAATTTCAAACCCTCCTGGCTCACAATCAATGTTCCTAATTACAATATAACACCTAGAGACAATGTCAATAACACACGTCATAATATAATTTGCCACAAAGGCAAGATATAAATACCATTGGCATAGTGCACATGATGTCATGCTCTTCTCCAAGGAAGACTATTTTTTTCCTATCTGAATCAGTCATCAGGAATCTTATAAAATGTTAGTTTGTTAATTATGACACTTCATAGGTTCTTCCCTAACATTCCCCAAAGACCTTAAGAGGCTTCCTTAAATCCGGTTCTCTTGGAGCAAATATTTTCATGATGGTATGTTTCTTACTAGAATTACATACTTCCATAAACTGCATGTTTCTGATCTTTAACAGAGAAGCACTAATTTATTTCCATTTGCTTAACAAGTTGCTAAATTGCAAATTAACTATCCGCATTTTAGTTTTGCTGAGACTGAATTTTATTTGAATGACTGCTCAATTGATTGTTTCCATATATTTTAGAGATCCGAGTTTAAACATAGCACTCTTTCATTTTGATGTTTTAGCTCTCCGTTGGTTTTTGTGGAATGTTGCTCAGAAAAAAATAAAATATTTGGCATAAAAGTTTCTGCAGTCAATCATTTATTCTTTCTGTCTCATCAGACTGAAGCACAATGCATAATTTCAAGCAATGTTTCCCAAACCTGTGTAAATTAACCAATTGATTAAAAATGGTTTTTCTTTTAACATGAACCCTAATGGTTTATTAACCCAATTACAACAGGGGCATTTTAAATTGATTTAAACTCTTTTACCCATATTGGGCAAAAAGGACTTTCTGATAAGCAGGTTTGGATAATAAAAGTTTGGGAATCATTGCTTTAAGAGATAAGGCTTCTTTCTCATCCCTGCCCTCTCTAGTTATCTCTTCCTCTCACCCAATAAAAACCTCCTTTTTTATGACTTGTAATCCCTTAATTTGGTGTAGACTCAAAGTGTCTGAATAGAGCTGAGTGTTTATTGGCCAGATGCCCTTCCTGACACCAGACAAGAGTTTTACAGCAAATACCTTTTCTTTGCGCCCTGGGAGAGAAACATTTGCTGCTACCTAGGATTGAACTCTAAACCTTGACACTTCTGTGTCTGAGTTTTACTTGGAGAAGGGACAAGCCAGAAAATGGAAAAAATGAAAGCAGAATAAGAAAAGGCAAGAAAGAGCACAAGAAAATATGGAATGGTATATCAATACTCCAGGTCATCAGTATGAAAAAAGATCCTAAAAGAACATCTACTGAAACTATTTTTCTGATCATTATCAGCTGGTAAATAATATACCATGTAACATACAGTATTTCTGTGAACAGAAGTTTTCTCTCTGAAATGGTAGAAAATAACCTTACAAAAATGTTACTTCCATGCAAGTTAAATTAGATATACAGATTTCTATATGCTGCTGAACTGGCACAGGATATCAGTCTGGCTATCTGTGGTTTCTTCCCCAAACCCCAAAAACTTTAACCTTAGACTGTCTACAATTGACCTCACCCCTTTCCTAAGAGGTCTGTAGAGGGCGTGCATAAACGCACCAACGTGCCTACCATCCCTGTCCTATTGTTTCTTTTATTTTTCTTATATTTATTTATTAAACTTTTATACCGCCCCTCTCCCGAGGGACTCATTTCATGTATTCATTTCATGTATTCATAACTATGTATATACTTATACTTATTATCTTGTGATTGACAAATAAAATAAAATAAATAAATAAATAAATAAATGTACAACAGCATGCAACTACATGTTCAAATCTTCAATCATACCATGGTATTTTTCTGCACTTGATAAATTATTTAGTCATGACTACTCTCCTGAGACCCAAAAGGGGATTAGTAGACTGGTTTCTCTAGAGAAGGGAATTCCCTAGAGAGGTATGGGAAAAATGATGAGGCCCAAAACAAGTGTCATTCTTGTGTAGACAGGACCTGGAGGTAATTGACCCTGTTCAATTTGATTAGATAGTCTCTAGCATTAGATGAATCATGGAGAAGATGCCCCCAGATAATCCATATATGATCTTAAAGGTGGCAACAAGCCCTTGAATTATATCCTGAAGCCTACTGGCAATCATTCCAGCTCCCAAAGCAGTGGGTAAACCGTCACTGTCCAGGCTTGTTACCAGCCATAGCTTCTGAATGATTTCCAGAGCTATTTTCATCCAGAGCTTACAATAATCTGTGAGGGAGGTGACTTAAGTGATTGGCTGTGAACAGGATTTCCTGATCCACGGAAGTTGCAGTTAGTGCACAGGATGTGACTACAAATTTTTTGTAAGTTGCATTGGTTACCAGTTTGCTTCCAGGTCCAGTTCAGGATGCTGGTGTTGAACTTTAAAGCCCTGTTTGGCATGGGATCAGGTTATTTGAGAGATTACCCCGCTCATCCATTAGATCTAACAAAATGGGCATGTTTTAAGTTCCCTGATTTAGGGAGCTATATCTGGGAGTCCCCAGGTAGTGGGCCTTTTCTATTATAGCAGAATCTTTTCTCCCTTCCCTCCTAAGGTGAAGTCAACTTCATCATTTCTGAGGATTAGAAGGTCCCTCTGGTTATGCCAGCAGTTCTGAGGATCCAGGGGAGGGTGAACAAATGAAGTTTGTTATTTCAGTGAAGGTATTCATCACAATTACCGTGTTTCTCACAAAATAAGGCTGGACCTTTTTTTTTTTGACCCCCGAAAAAATAGGTAGGCCGTCTGTTCGGGGGTGACTTAATCCCCCCCCTTGCATCCTTGGGTGGGCGGGCAGCGAAAGCTTCGTTGGTGGGGCACTTCGTATTGGGAGACCTTCCGCCATTGCTTTCCCTTCTCCCTTGCTGCCGCGATGTTTAGAGCAACACCGCAGCATTTAGAGCAACGCTGCGGCGTTTAGAGCAGCCATGCGCAGCCAGCCAGGGCTCCTCCCTGCAACCGGAGCCCTGCGGAGACACCCAGCTTCAGGCGCTCCTGTCGCCGCCTTTCCTTTGCCTTCAAAGGTAAAGCCAATTATTTTAAAAACGACACTCTACTACAAAAAAGCCTCCCCTGCCCGAGAACGCAGCCCAACCCCACGTGGGGAGGTGAATCTCCTGGGGCCACAGCGCAGGATCGGCCCACCCCGGGAGAAGCGCCCAGCCGCCATCCCTGCCTGGCGCCGGGCAGAGCACAAACAGCTTTGCCTGGGGTGCCCAGTGCAGCTGACAGGCGGGGCCCCCTTTCTGGCAGCAGAGGTCTCACTGAGGCAGCGAGCGCCTCCCCACCGGACCCTCTGCTGATTCCTGCCAGGGCTGCTCCAGAGCCATGCGGGCTTGGCAGAGCCAGGAAAATGAGCCGCGGGTGCGGCCCGCCTGCCAAGCTTCCCTGGTTGGCGGAGAGAGGCCACCTCTCACCCAGATCATCCCCATCCCCACGCAGCTCCAAATGCGCTGGCAGCTCCAAACGCAGCAGAACGGGCATCAGGCAGAGGCACTGACTCAGCGGGGCTCAGCTCGGAGGAGGACGCGGCGCAGGCACACCCATCCGTGGACAGGGAGGCAAGGCGACGGCCTGCGCCGCATCTTCCTCCGAGCTGAGCACTGCTGAGTCAGCGCCTCTGCCTGATGCCCGTTCCGCTGCAGCGTTTGGAGCTGCTGAGTGTCTCCACAGGGCTCCGGTTGCAGGGAGGAGCCCTGGCTGGCTGCGCATGGCTGCTCTAAACGCCGAGGCGTTGCTCTAACGGCAGCAAGGGAGAAGGGAAAGCAACGGCAGAAGGTCTCCCAATACGAAGTGCCCCACCAACGCAGGCAGCACCATATCTAACGGCAAGCCCCCCGCCATTCCCCCCCATTTCACATGTTTAATATAAGCCTTAATTTGGGGGGAGGGGCTTAATTTGATTTTATGCCAATAAAATAAATGTTGGGCCTTCCTATTGGTGGAGGCCGTATTGTTGGAGAAACATGGTAGGAATCTGTGAGCTAAACCGGTTATGTTTTTTTCATCATAAGACTTTCCTCACATTCAATTTCTGCTGCTCAGTCATCTTTCACTTGCTAAAAAAACCTCTAATATTATTTATACGTAATCCTTGACTTACAACTATTCCTTTAATGGCTGTTCAAAATTACAGCGGCATTGAAAAAAGTGATTAATGATCATTTCTCACACCTATAAGTGTTGCAGCATCCCCACAGTCACACTTTGGGTGCTTGGCAACCAGCATGTAGTCCTGGGATTGTCATTTGCAATCTTCCCTAGGAGCTTTCCACAAGCAAACTCAATGGGGGAAGCCAGATTTGCTTAATACTCTGTCTTGCTTCACTTAACAGTGGTAGTGATTTGCTTAACAACCATGGCAAAAAAGGTCATAAAATGGGGCACAGCTCATTTAACAACCACCTTGTTTGGAAGCAGAAATTTTGGGCCCAATTGTAATCGCAAGTCAAGCACTATCACTTGGCCTTTGTGAAGCATGATTCTATGGAAAACCAGTTTCATATCAACACAACATTTGAAAATCTGCACGACATTGCTCTCCTTCCCAAATGCATATTCATATCTCAGTATAATTCAATAACAATGCAGTTGTTAATTACTACCATGAGGATTAACCTCATAAACAGACTTTTCGGATGGTGGTTCTTTTGAAGCGTAAAAGGCCCCTTTTTCCACAGATGTGAACATGATATTCTGTTTCCAACTCTGTCTTCTGAAATATCCCCTCCCCAGTCATCTGAAAATATAAGAACTACCTAGTAATTCTCTCCAGGTCTGGTGACATCTGGAGAAATATTCCCATAACAAACAAATCAGATTTTTGCCAGATGTTTCCATCCTTTAAATCAATAAGAAAGAATGTGGTTCATAGAAGACCTCAGATTGCTCATGGAGAATTGATTTTAATCCTCCATTAGCTTCAGTTCAAGATAGGTTACAGGCATCTCTTCTCTGTTTAACTCAACCGAAAGGAAGCCCATATATTATTCTGGACAAAAATGTATTTAAAACGTACTTCTTATCAGATGTATACAGGTAAGACTGCATACATCTATACTTCAAATGAACTATTGATAATGTTGTTTGCATTTATTAGTTATATTTTAAAATTTTGCTAGTTTTTCCTGGTTTTTTTTTTTGTCTTGAAAAAATAAAGGAGGGAAAATAAAAGAAAAAAAACACTAAACATACTGTAAGTCTGCACATAGTTCTGCATAAACCCCCTCCCCCAAACTCTACTGAAGTCAACTGGATTTATTCCTACGCAAGTATTATTGGCTGCATAGCTTACAGCTTTAGGGTCACCTGGAAGCCTCCCAAATTTTAATTGTGCTTCCAAAGCCTTCTAAAATATTACCCACCAGTTTGTGATGTGATAGGATAGTTGCTAAACACTAATCATTGCAATAATATTAAGTAATCATTGCAATAATATTGAATTAATTTTGAATTAAATGTAATCAATTTAAGTTTCCATTTATATTTTTATCATGATTCTATTCTGTTTTTTAAAAAAAATTGCATTCTCCAATATGCAACTCAAAAATAAGATCAGCCCCAAACAGATGTTTCAGCCTAGAGAATTATGCGAGAGACGCCTCCTTCTTTCCACCCTGTGAGATGCTATTTATTTCCACCCTCGTATCTAGCAGCATCTGTAAAGCTGCGATTTTCAGCCTGATGTCCCTGATGTCAGCGTTCCAGCAAACCTCCATTCCAATCAGTAACTCTGTGACAAAACGTATCTCAAAAGTACCTTTATTAGAATAGCACCTGGCACATCTGTGGAATCCCGAATCTAAAAGTTTTTGGGCTTTCCACACATTCCCAAACTACAAATCAATCCCTCCTTAGTCGTCATCACATCACATGGCCCAATCATGATCCGTTCAAAAGTAAAATCCTTATTTCATTCTTCGCCATACTAAATGACCTTGAACTAACAAAAGAATTTTATTTTGTCTACTTAGAGCTACTTAATTAAAATCACTTCCCTCCCACTTTCTCAGGCTATGTGGCAGCGTGGAATATGGCTTCCAAAGCTGACACCTGAAATGTCTTGATATTGCACCCAATATCAAGCAGTGGAATGGAAGGGTGGGTGGAGACCTTTGACAGAGGGCTCCTGAGAGGATTTTTTCCCCCTTTACTTTTGGTAAAAGAAAAAAGTTGCATGAATTGGTCAGGTGATTACATTCAGGTTATGTGAGGAAATTATTTCTGGTAGAGATTCTTCTGGATAGGTATCAAATGTAGAAGGAGTTTTTAAGGATCTTGAAATACAAAGCTTAATAGGTAATATAAAGGTGAATGAAGGGACTAAATACTTTGGGCCTATAAACTGAGACCTTTGGAGGAAGATAAATATGACCTCCCTCAATAGAATAAGAGAAGCTAATAAATGACAGAAAGCAATGCTTGGAGTAGTTCATATCTTCTGGTAAATATTTTCTTTCTTGTGTGTCATATCTACAACTATTACTGAATTGATGCCTAGTCATTGGATCCTTGTTGAATGCCAGGCTGGTGTAAACAAATTGACCTTATTGTGTAGGTTCTGACTGATGAACCCAACCAAAAGCAATCTCTTAATGCAAAAATTTAATGAGTACATCATATCGGCAAAGATGAGGGCAAAACTAGATCTAACTATTCCCTCGCAACCCCACATGGTTAAAGTTAACATTTCCCCCTCCCCCATATTAGGTGAGGAGTCCAATTGTCCAATGGAGACTTCAGGTATTGTGAGAAATCTTTTTTGGCTCTGGTAAACATCTGCCAAAACATCCTTGGTTCCCAGGGCTGGCATCTTGATATTTGGAGCTTTGTTTTATCTACCCCTTCCTTCCCACCAAAGTCTGCTGGCAAGCTGAGAAGCGGAAATAGCTGCTGGAGCAAAAAAACGCCATTTGAAGCTTAACACTTATCATTGGATGAGGATCCTAACCTGGCATGCTTAAGTGAGACCTGTGTAGCCCCAGAAGGGGTCTACTTTTCTAGAATTATGCCCACTTGAATTTTGGATTCTGCATCCGCTAATACCCTAGGGAAGGGTGGGTTTTGTGTTATTTGAGGTTCCAGCCATTTTTGATATCATCAACCATGGTATTGTTCTATATCAATTTTGGAAGTTGGGACCCATTGTCACTATTTCATGGCAGTTATTATCCTGCCTTTGGGGCTAGTTTTAGTTAGTGTTGGTTTGTGGGGAGAGGATACTCTCTAGTCTGCCCTTCATGGAGTTCTACAAGGCTTGTTTCCTCTCTGGTTCAATTACATGAAACCTCTGGGTGAAGTCATCCATAGATTTCGGATGCCGTTATATTATCAATATACTGATTATATCTGCTGACTCCAGGCCAACTAAATGAGATTAATGAAGTTTTGCTTTGGTGCTTGGAGGCTATGTGGGCTGGATAGAGAGGAACTGATTTCAGCCCAATCCTACCAAGACCAAGTGGACGTGTGGACCACATGGATATGGGAAAAATTGCACATCTAACCTTGGACAGGAATGTGCTTTAGAATGTAGAATGGTGAACATTCTGGAAATCTTCCTCAATAAGCAAGTGGTAGTTCTGGTCAGGCAGGATTTTGCATGGCTCCATTTGGTATACCTGTTGTGTCCCTTCCTGGGCCAGGATGCCTTTTAGATAATCACTCATGCCTTAGTGACCCTGGAAGTGGACTTTTGCAATGTGCTCTATATGGAGCTGCCTTTGAAGACCACTCAGAAACTTTAACTGGTGCAGAATGCAGTGGCACAATATGTTCATGTAACACTTCTGCTTTGCAAATGACATTAGTTACTAGTGTGCTTCTGAATGTGATACAAAGCGTAACATTATGACCTACATGGCATAGGTCCTAATTATCTGAAGAATTGTTTATCCAGTTGGTATGAGCTGACAGGGTTGGCAGTGAGAATTAAACAGTGTCATCTGTTAGGAGCAGGAAGCATGCCTTCTCTGTAATAGTACCTGCTCCGATGCTGATAGTGCTCTGAAATGCTCCAAAGACCTGAATGTTCTCCAAGATCTTGGGTTAGATGGGCGGGAGAATGTTTGAGGGAGTAGGAACTGGTAGCTAGAGTTGCCATCTGTTCTTGCTTTTTATTCCCTTTCTTATCCTTTGTTATTATGTTGTATTCCTTATATTTTATACTAGCTCTATACCCATGCTTTGCAATGAAACTATGTGATCAGGCTTAGTTTTTGGGGAGGAAAATAAGGAGAAAAAATTGTGCCTCTGCTTACCAGCATCCATGGGTATTCATCTGGCTAGCATTCAGTCAGTGTGTGAGAGAGTTGTGGGCTGTTTGGAAATTGAAGCAGTATTTGCTGTGTGAGCAAGGAGACAGCAAGGAGCCTGGGCGTGGCTTAGCTTAACTGTTCTGTACTAAAGCTGCTTAGTGCTGTGAAACTGAAACTGAAACTCCTCTCCTCTGCTTGTGTTTTGCATTTGGAACAGATTTCTTTTCAGGTGGGGAGGGTGAGTAAACCTCCTTAGCATCAGACCATGTTAATAATAATATACGAAATACTAATGATCATTACTAAAAATCCTTTCTTAGTGAGCCCCTAGAAGCCAAGAGGAACATACGTGCCAAATTTCAAGTTTGTAGGCTTTACGGTTCTGAAGATTTTGTGATGATGCATTTTTATATATAAAGATATAATGTAATGTAACGTAATGTAACATAAAACAGTATAATACTGTACAATACAGTATAATACAGTATAATAAATACTATATGATACAATACACTTATTAAATCAGTTAATAAATAAACACCAAGGGGTCACTGGAGGTATCTTTATTTCTAGCAGGCTCCTATGGGTTCAGTCTCAAGTCGCATGAAGCTGAAGTGTCATACTTTGAGGGGGCTCCACAAATATCTGAGCTGTTATTAGCAGTTCTTTGGGAGGGGAAAAAAAACCCTTAATATTAATAATCCTTCAACTAAAAATACAATTTGCAAGCAACAGGTTTTTCTTTTGGAACATGTGTGATAAAAAAAGAGTGAGAAGAAAATGACATTTGGCAATGTAACTGAATATTACGTATTTCTATTTAAAAACACTCTATTCTGATCTTCAGAGACATCTGCCGGAGATCAAGGATTTCAAAAAGTAAAACTGACATGATTTGTGGATAAGTGGTCTCTTGAATTATGAAATGGAGCAGCCAACTTCTATTATATGATGTATAATAAATAAATGAATATCATGTAATACAAATCAAATGTTGAACAGAAAGCATAGAGTCTGTTTGTCTAATACTGTAGAACCAATTGCGAATGAAAATACCAGAGAGAATCAGCGAGACATTCAAGTGTTTCATTGACCAAATTAAGGGAGATGAAGTGCATTTACTTACAAACTTTAATACAATTTCTATTGACAATGGAAGCAAGTAGGATGCTGATAAGATGTCACCTCTAAAACATTGTTGCACGACAGCATTGGTCATTAAATTCATACGAGCTGATATTTTTGGAAAAACAAATCAATCTATTGGACTAAATAGAAATAGACAAGCATACAGCCACTGGGTATACAGATTCTCCTTCACACTCCCCTACTCCTACCTCATGCTGAGTTATCACAAGCACATTCCATGGCCGTGATGCCTATAACATTAGAGCAATAATTTGTGAAACAACCACCACAGGCCCAGATATACAGAAGCACATCGTTCACACCTGATTTCACCCCAAAACTCAATACTTCTTGGTGGAAGTAATTCACACATTCCATTGAAAGACACTGAGTGAAAAGCTGCCAAGTGATGAGATATTGAGTGATGATAAATATATGTGTGAATTAGACATCAGTGGTTGCAGCCCTATCTTCAGTTACAGTTTTATAAAAGGCATACTCAGTTGAAACTCCTCATGGTTTTCCTGCAACTGAAGACAGAAATGTGCTATAAAAACTTTGAAATCCTTCAAATCTGTTGAGGCATTATACTTGAAATTCTGGAATCGTTAGTCCCAAGATCATTTTGCTGGGAAGGTGGTGATCTTACATGAGGATAAAATTATTGATGATTCTATATTGATGAATATTTCAGTTTTGAGTACAGAGTGTTCAAATAAGACCTGAGCATTGAAAGGTACTATCTCTGCCAAAAAAAATAGGAGAGAATTTTAACAAATGTTCTACAATTCATCCATGATGATTCATCCAAGACAAGGTACACTTACTAGGTTCATGTCAAAGGAGTTATTGATTTAATACTCAAAGTATATTGTCCCTCTCCCCAACACCCACAGGCAGTATACATTAATTACATGTGAATTTATATGAAATATTTCTGTGTTTACCACTCGGGAAGAATCTGGAGGTTCTCCAGAAACAGTTTCTTACGTGCCTGTGAAGTTATTTTGAAGAATCTGGCTCACCCTATCACAAATACTTGTTCTGGGTTTTATATTCTCCCTTTCACAACGAAACTGCTTGTCCACCTTACAGACCAACAATTGTGGCGAAGAAGAGCATCAGTATCTCCCATAGGATCCATTCCACTCATCCCAACTAGAGTCCTAATCCAGGTGAAAGGAACCATAGTTTAGGATGTAGAAGCCACTGCACCGTGTGGCTCAATGATCATAGCTTGCCTCTGTGCTCCATGCGCCTTTCCAACCAATTTAACTAAATGCACAGATCAGAGGGCAACTCCACAGCCTTGAGATGGATGGATGCTATGACAGGTCCCCATTGATTTATTCTGCACCACTTGCCAGGACTATAATTATTCTCCTATTCAGATGCTAGGAGATGCTGACAACCTGATTCCACCCCGTTCCTTGACTCCACACCACAGGCAAGTGTGAATGAAGAAGGGAGTGAAGGTTGAACAGACTGAAGGCAGGTTGGGGTCTTTTTTCCCCTCTTCTACTTCAAGACAAAAGAGTCCTTCACATTCACTTCCCTCTACGATTTCTTGAAACTCAAATTCTATTATGCTTAGACCAATGATTACATGATGGGATTAAGTGCCCTCCATAGAAGCTTGGATCTGATTTTAAAAAAATAAATAAATTATCATTTCCAAGCTGCAGAGTAGCACACCCAACCTATTCCTAGTCTGAAACGGGAGTATTTTCACACTGACACCCTCTCTCTCTCTCTCTCTCTCCCCCAAAACACATCAATAGAAAAGAAAAGCAATAGAAATAACTCTCATTGCCCCCCCCCACAAGTAAGGGGGAAGCTCATTCACCATTGGCTTGCTAAATTTCCTACCACACAACATTTTGGCACATGGGAAACAATAGAAAATGAAAATGGCCAAAAAAAATGATCTGGGCAAAGAACAACAACATATATTTATTTTTTCTTCTAAGTCAACTCATTTTTCAGAAAGAAAGTTTGAAGGGGGGAAAGGAATACATTTCCAAAGAAGGTTGCGCATTAGCTGGAAAGTAAAAAAGAAAAAAAAAGAACAAAGCAGCATTGTACAGTAGCTCTGAAAGCCTTTTGTTACCCATCCACAAAGTCTTTTAAATGCCCTGCTGAGTGGGAATTTCGCCAAGCTCAGACTGTCTATTTGGCCTTAATAAGTGCACCTCCTACTGGCCCTTTCATGAAAATAAGTCTTGCTTTCTTCCTGCTTGTCTCCCCCTCCTCCCTTAAGATGCTGAAGAGAGGAAATAGCTGCTGAAATTGGGGTGGGGTGGGGGAGAGAGAGATCCGGCAGATGAATGGCTTCAGGTTAAAGGCAGTCTACTCACCCTCCACCCTATCCCTCCAAAAAGGGACAAAAAAACAAACCAACCAACCATCCTTTGCAAAAAGAAAGAGAGAAAGAGAAAGGGAGTTTTGCTTCCAGGTGAAATGCAGGCGAGAAAGAAACTTTGTCCAATTGTACCATGCAAGAATTAACATATATTTTCCCCCGGGGGGCTTATTCCGAGCCTGCCACTGACATTAAAAAAAAAACCCAAAAACCTGACAAAGACTTTGTAACCGTCGCAGAGAGCGTGCAATCTGGCGCTCCGATGAATGACAGGCAGCTAAAAGAGAAACCACCTTCGCCCTGCAACCCATCACGGAGACCACTTGATATAAAGCTAACCAAACCTCCCTGCGCTCTTCAGCATCGCTACATGTGCGACCTTATCGCTTGCTGATCATTTCCCCCCCGGTTTCAATTTTGACTCATTGGCTTTCCGTGGGCATCAACGCAGACCCAACAGACCTTTCTCCGCCTTCCTTGGCAGGGCCGTTCTCTCCCAAGGTGGGAGAAGCTCCCTGGCCTGCCTGTTATGAAGCAGGGGGTTTCCAGGGGAGAACCCTATTCATAAGCCGAGCGCTAGGGTTGCCCATTCCAGTTGGCAAGTCTTACCGCAGAGACCCAACGCGGAAGCCTGCCTTCGCCGTGTTTAATCAGGAGAAATCTTTCCACCCAGTCACCTGTTAGCCTCCGATCACATCCCCCTCGGACAAATTTACCCGTCCCAAGCTTTGCATCCATGCGCTAGTTCAACACGGCTCTACACCTCGAGTAAACTTTCTTAGGGTTGCTGCTGCGGCACATGGGTTCAAAATGCTGCATTTCTGGCCCAACGGCTTCTGCCCGGACACAACGGTAGGAGGGCAGGGGGGAGGGTGAAAAATTGGCACGTCATGTTTTGGCACCCGTGGCACAGAGGGCCTAAGTATGCACGCTCAGTTTGGGTGAGATGTGGTAGGCTTGTCCTGAGACGGCCTGTTAATGAATGGCTGCTGTCGATCACGGAAACCCAACGCTGCTCTCCTCAAATGGCGCAACTTCCCCTAAAGATTTTCACCACCACCATCATCCCCCCCCCCAAAAAAAAAATCTACTGTCTCATGCCCGGCTCTAGCTGACTTTTCCAGTATACACCGATTCAAGCCTTGCTCCATTTCTCATTCTCTCGCCGCTTTCTCCAGCTCAACTCCCGTACAATGAGCTTGGTTCCTTTTTAATTAGAAAATGTGTCTACCAACTGCAGAGAGAGGTGTGCCCCCGTATCACTCAAACGGGAGTTGGGAAGCACCGTGCATGCAAACTACAGGTCGACAGACGATCTTGTTCCCCAAGAACAAAGACCAAAAAAAAATAATCCTCTCTACCTTTTTCTTACTCTTAAGCTACCGGTCACCGAAGCTACAGAAGATTTAAAAAAAAAAAAAACACCAAGCAGAGAAGAATGCCAGCCCATCTTTGCTTTTCACTCTAGTTGTGCTTTGATGACAGCAGGCTTCTGGCTTTTTTCCTCCCTTTCACAAGACCAAGAAGGAAGCTCTCAGCAACTCAAATCTCGCCTTTAACGGCCAACCTGCCAACCTTTCTCCAAAACCCATTCTTCTCGCCATCCAACGAAACTCAAAAAGAGCGCATAAAAAATAAAACTCAGATATGACTTACCGGTGACTTCAAGATCCAGGGTGAGGAGAGAGATCACAAACAGCAGGAAAGCCAGCTTGGGTAGCCAAACAGATCCAAGATTATTATTCTCCATATTTCCAAAACACACCTATTTGGATATTTGGGTCCAGACCAAAAGCAACAATCCCGCAACGTATATACACTTCGGTCTCCTCCCTTTGGGTAGGGCTGTTTTAGTTCTCCACGCGGACAAGGTTTTAGGAGGATTCTTCTTATTCTTACCAAAATACAAACAAACAAACAAAGTTGTGTTCGATCCTCGAGCCAGAAGATGTCAGGACACTAACTCAAAGAAAAAAGGGAGGAGGAGGGGAAAAGAATTCCCTCGGTTTGAAAAGCATCCATCAGAAGAAGAAGAAAAATCCAGCTAGGAATGGAGGTGGGGGAGAGAGAAAGAGAAGAAGAAAAAAAAAAAAAACCAAAGCAAGCTGCATTAAACAGAGAGTGAATTATCCATCTCTGCTGGTGTTCAAAGTAAAAGAAGCTCAGCGCGCCGGAGATCCTACGAGGGAAGAAGCATCTGAGGTATCTCCACCTCCACCACCACCACCACCACCTCCTCCTCCTCCTCCAATTTCCTTGGCAGATGTTCCTTGCAGGGAGCAGGGGAAGGAACGAAAGATGCGAAGCCCTCACTTGTTACGGATGCTGGGTCCAGCAACCAGTATGTGAGAGGGAAGAGTTGGAGCTCAAACGTCCACTGAGCCCGAGCAGCTCTGATGGAAAATGTGGAGAGCGGAGAGGAACCGACTGGATGGAGGGGGGGGGGGGAGAGAGAGATTCTGCTGGGAGAGAATCAGAGCAAGCGACAGAGTAAGAGAGAGAGAGATCGATCGGTTGGCTTTCAGCAGCTGTACTCGCCGAGCACAGAGCTGCGGTGGCACGAGCAGAGGCGCCCTCTGTAGGCCAAATTCGGGAAGACACTTCGGGCCGACCGCAAGCCAGGGCTCTCTTCTCGGCGTTGCAACTAAACTCCGGTTGGGTTGGGTTGGGTTGGGTTTTCTGTCCTCGCGAAACATCCCCCACCCGGGGTTCGAACTTTGCCTTGCGCGCCTCTCTTGGCTCGGCGAGATTTTGCAGAGCCGTGGGAGTTTCCGAGCTGCAGCAGCAAGAGGAGGAGATTTCAGCTAGGCCATCCCGGATCAACGGGGCCACCGAATTCAATGCGGCATCTTCGAGATCAACCCAGCTGGGCGGGAGGCGGGGGGGGGCTCCCCCTTTTCTCTGCAGAAGCCGTCGAACTCGAGTCACGGGGTCTGCGTAGGCCGCCCTTCCACAAAATATAATACCACCCCACCCCACCCCCCAAAAAAGTTGAAAAATAGTCCCTTTTAAATTATTAGATGGGGAGAAGTTGCTTAAAAGTGCAGTTTAAACAATATTGTCGAGGGAGCCGCATACAGCTGTGCTCAATAAACCAGCTGCTGAAAAGCAGAACGGTCTCAGGTGAGGCAATAGGAAGGATAATTCAGACGACTCCACCTGGAGGAGTTTTCATCCGAAGTTTAATGTCAGTGGAGATTCTCAGTCCTCCAATTCATGGTTGTGCGCAAAGGTAGTGCTTTTTTTTTTTTCCTCAAGAGGCAACTGGACTTTCTGTAAGACGTTTGGCTTCTCACCCAAGAAGGTTCTTCAGCTCTGAAACTTCTTAGATGAGAAGCCAAGGGTCTTAAAAAAAAAACCAGAAAGTCCAGTTCAAAATTTACTTTTTAAAAAACCAATTTGATTTTTATTTTATTTTTAGAAGACCAAGAAGAAGCAGAGTACCGAACACAATACAGAACAATAACACCAAAATAAAAATAAAACAAATGCAGAAAATAAAAAGGCAAAGGGAGAAAAAAAAAACCACTCCCCCCCCCCACACACAAAAACCCCTTAACGTCCCTGTCAGAATTTAACCATTCAAAGTTCACTTGACTCTTTGGAACAGGGGTCTTCAAACTTGACAGCTTTAAGATTGGTGGACCTCAATTCCCAGAATTCCTCCTCTAGTCATATTAGCTCATGAATTCTGGGAATTGAAGTCCACGTGTCTTAAACTTGCCAAGTTTGAAGACCCTTGCTTTGGAATGAGTACATTGGTCAATGTATAAAATCAGTCTGTTAAAAGTTATTTGCCTATTAATAGCCCAAGAAGGCAGATGAGATCTCAGAGGAAGAGAGTTGAGAATTTCAAAGAATAAAAGACGAAATATGAAACAGCAGATCAATATGGGGTAGCACAAGATATCTACCAGTTCAAAAATAAGACCCTTAAACCACAAAACTTTGACAAACAAAACCATGTTAGTTATGTCCCGCTTTATGCACAGACAAAGCAAAGAAGCTATGTTAAGGCTGAATGTGTCACATAACAGGCAAAGACATCATAAAGTTTGCCCTCTTTGCGCTTAGCTACAATCCATGATTGATGGTTTAACATGTTGGATGAATAGAACCAGGCCCAATGGATGTGGTGTCTGAGTGAAGAAGCAGGAGAGAACAGAAAGAGAGAGAGAAAATAAGAATTAGACCCCCCTTACTCCTTACATCAACCTCCATATCTAGAAAATTTGAGTTTTTTTCTCCATCCTTATTCTTCTGAGGGAAAGGAAAGGAAAGGATTATAGAAAAGAAAGGAAAGGAAGGAAAGGAAAAGAAAGGAAAGGAAGGAAAGGAAAGGAAAGAAAAAGAAAGGAAAGGAAAGAAAAGGAAAGAAAAGGAAAGAAAAGGAAAGGAAAGGAAAGGAAAAGATGGGAAAGGAAAGGAAAAGGAAAGATGGGAAAGGAGAGAAGAGGAAAGGAAGAGAGGAGAGGGGAGGGGAGAGAAGGGG
>JANHFN010004322.1:2535-13756 GCA_032468175.1 Toxicocalamus goodenoughensis
TTCTATTCTATTCTATTCTATTCTATTCTATTCTATTCTATTCCATTCTATTCCATTCCATTCCATTCCATTCCATTTCTATTCCTGGCGTACAGTTCAAGTGAAGGAAAGCTTGGGTTATACGGAAAGGAGCCCTGGGCACTCCGAGCTAAGCTACGAGTCTTATTCCCCACCCCACCCGCTGCTTAAGGGCGATTGTCCGAGCGCTAGTTCCGTGGAGCTGATGTCGGACGTCAGGGGAAGCGAAGCCTGGAGGCCTGGTTACAGCCACTTAAAAGATTTTTTTTATAACCAATTACAGACCAATAAATCATCGGCGACTGCGCGGTTAGCTTTCTATTGGTTTCTGACACGCTGCGAGCATGCCTCTAGATTCTCCTTTGCAGCTCCTCCGGCTGCTGCTTTTCCCATCTCGCAGGCGCCCTGCTGTCAACCCCGCGGTTGCTCCGGCCGTGCGTTGGTCCCTCTTCCGATTCTTGTGTGAGAAGGAACCCAGAGGGCTCTCCAAAGCCGGCGGGACAGGAGCATCTCCTGCCCGTCCGCTGCCCAGCTGAGGATCTGGCTTCCGGGCCTCGGAAGTTCTTGCCCTTCGTCCTTGCTTGGGCCACTCTTGAAGGATTTTCGCCTCGCAAGGAGAGCGACTACACCAAAGGTCTCCAAACTTGGCAACTTTAAGATTATACTGGCTGGAGAATTCTGGGAGTTGAAGTCCACAAGTCTTAAAGTTGCCAAGTTTGGGGACCCCTGGACGAGACACTTGATGAAACCTCTAACTTGCCTCTTGCTACCTCTGGCTTCAGTCCTGGGCTTGCTTGAGTTCAGGGACTGGTTCTTGTTTTTGGATTACTTCTCTCTCTCTCACACACACACACACACACATAGACACACTCCCTCTCCCTCTCTCCCTCTCCCCTTCCTTTCCTTCTTTCCTTCCTTCCCTCGCTCCTTCTCTTTCTCTCTCTCTTTTCCCCACTTAAATTCGGCCAAGTTTCCTTTTCTGGATTTATTTCCCCTCCAGTCGGTTTTGCAGAGAGCCGAAAGTGAAAGATTTCTGGGCCTACCTGCTGTGTTAGAGATTCTTCCCTAAATCTGATCTCATTAGCAAGTGATCATCTGACTTGGGCACTTTCCCTCTTCTCATTCCCCAAGCAACTTTGCACCTTGGAAAGGCTTAATCAAAATTCAACTTAATCAAAAAAGCATTGTAATTACGATTCACTTTCTCTAACTCCCCTGACTTTTCTCCCTCTCCCCAATCTTGGTGTGTGTGTGGGGAGTACCCAGGCTGAACTGGGATGGCTTCCTTTCCAAAACCTATGGCATCCAGTCCAGGAAGTTGTCCTTGGCAAAATGGGAATGATTATTATTTCCGTTTAACTGGATGCGATTTTCTTCTCAGATGAAGGGCAGCTGGATCTCGGAAAGAAGGCAAATGTGATTTAGTAGCCTGGTTGTAGGCCCTCTAAGTGTTCCCCCTTTATGTGGGTTGGTTGGATTCACCCTATATAGCAAATGCACTTAGGACAGTAGTGATGGAAAATGCTACACAAAAGATGGCTGGGGGGAGGTCCAGGCACCTTTTGTGATGATAACAGTGGCGCAGCTTGGAGCCCGGACTTTCCTCCTGGGCAGCCCCTCCCCCCCATCTGTCACTACTGGGGGTGGTGGTGGAAACTCATCTTGCTTTGATCTACACCTTTCCTCACCATTGTTTTCTACTTTTCCCTCCCCGGAAAAGAGGAGAATGGAAGAAGGCAGAAGACAGACTTTCACAGTCAATACTGAAATATACCATACCCTTTCAGGCCTGCCTCTCCTTTGTTTGGGGCAAAGAAGAAGTGGGAAGCGGTGCTAAGAGTGTAGAGGGCTGGTTTTGGTTAGATCACAAAATCCCTTTCCCTGGCAGATCAGCGGGGAATGGGATCCATTCCCTTTAGATTTCTACTCCAATAAACAGCTTGATTTTTATGGAGTTATATCCCCTATAAAACATATAGTGGTTCTCCTTAAGGGTCATAAAACCTCAAACACATCATATTGAATAGCATGTGCAAAAATGCATATCATATAGCCACATACACAAACAAGATACACACACACACATATACATACACTTGCTGCAATCAAATATGTGAATATTGTATATTGCATGCATCTCATAATTTGTATTAAAGAATAGTTGTTATAGTTCTGAAATATTGTATCTTTTAAAGTCAAGCAGCATTTAGCCAGCCTCCGTTTTGAATAATCAAACAAACCAAAAGAAAACAACTGCAACACCTATTTCCTTATAATAAAAACTCACCTGACCCCTTTGAAATGTATTTCTCAGTAGGCATTCATAGGATTGTGCTAAAAGAAAAGGAATCCCTTAAAATGGATTGTTTGCTTTTAAGTGTAAACACATACATACCACAATCCATTCCAGAAGAGATTCCTAGAATTTGTTTTTATCTTCAGTCTTCTCTGAAATGTTCCAGAAATTCTAACAAAGTTAGTTCCTTTTGTATTCACTCTGAGATCCAGTTGATTTCTTCCTCTCCTGATCTGCATGGTTTTATATTCCTCTATCTTTTTATCCATTGTGTTAAAGCAAAATTCTGATCTTCCAGAAATGGACTGATTTTAATTTCCCACAACAGCTTCTAACCTCACCAACTCCCTGAGATGAGACTTGAAGCCCAGACCAAGTAATTCATATTGATTTTTCCTCCCCCTTTTGCATGTTCCAGGCAAAATATCCCAAAGCTATGAATCTCTCCCAGCATCAGTGAAAAATTTAAAACATACATTAGCTATTATTTGTTATAACAAAAAGAAAACATGTCCATTGTTTTCCAAAACCTTCTACAAGAGATTAAGTGCCAAAGGCCAATGTATTGTTATAATTCCCCCATTGTTTTAATATTAATATTACAATGACTACATCACCATTATGTACTGTATATCATCTAAAAAGTGTGCCAGGGCTGAAGATTTTCTGTGGTAAGAGGAAATATGATTTCCCCATATTTAAACTGATTGCATAGATATAAAAATTATGGTACTACAGTGTTTAAGAAATGTACTCAAATAGAAAATGTACACAGTATATATGAAAGGAGAGAGAAAGAAAAAAATAGATCAGGGGATCTATTCACTCCCACTCCTTAAATCTCGGGAGGTGCAGATCAAATTTTGGGATCATTTCAATCCCTCATTTTCAGACTATTTGGCTAAAGTGGGATGTGATCTTGACTAACGGGACTTCAATTTCCCCCTGGTTGCAAAACCCTTTTCACTGCATTATTCATTATTACAATATTATAATTTATTACAATATTAATTATTATAAATCAAGAGTTCAGCAAACAGAGCGCCTGGAAACAAAAATAATCACACAACTCTTGGGGGGGGGCCTTCACTCTGTTTTGAGAAACCTTTAATGTCTTCTTGAGTGAAAAATGTAGACCCAACTGTTTTAAATCCTGAATTATCTCCTGGAGGAAGGCGGCCGCCTACTATCCTTTCCAAAAGCGCGGGGCCCCCTCCGTAATTCAACGGGGTGGGAAACAGTTTTCATTTCGACCTTCTTCTTAGAAGCCGAAATCGCCCCCCAACTCTTCCCAGGCGATGCATACCGACCCCCCCCCCCAAAAAAAAAATCAGGCGGGAAGTGATGCGGGGTTGCGATGCGGGGAGCCGGCGCTTTGCTCAGACGGAGCTTGGGGCACGCTGTGTCGGCCCTTCCTCAGGTCGGCCGCGGGTCCCCCGGCGAGGTTGCACCAGCGGCGCTTTGAGGCCTGGCTTTATTGGCCCAGTCGAGCCAAGCTCGGCCTGAACCGACAGGGCCTCCCGAGCGGAGCTCTCTGATCTTGGCTGGGCAGAGAGGCAGAAACCAAGAGGGGAAAAAGAAACACTGCAAGATAATCCGGGGACCCCGAAACGAGAGAAATGTCTCGGGGCTGCGGAGGTGGAGTTAACCGGAGGCCGCGATTCCTTCCTTTCCTCCCGGAAAACCTCTGCTTAAACCGGCCTTAAAGGGAAGTAAAAAGCAAAAAAGACGGCAAAGCTTCCGGATTGGATTTGGAGGCCATTCTCCAAAAGATCTCAGTCGGTTTTTCTTTTTTAAAAAGAGAAAGATTTTAGACTGAACAGTCCAAGGCAAAGAGAGAGAGAAAACATAAAATCGACACTAAGTTCCAAATTGCTGGATCAGCAGGTTGAGAAAGAAAGTTCTAGCAAGGTTTTCCAAGTGTCCCCCATTCCTGATTTTATTTGGTCTTCTTAGCTTCTTCCTGTGAACTGAAATGGCTTTTTGGTGCCACGTCTCTAAGTGACAATAGCAAAATGAAATATTTTATATTCTTTAACATCAGCTGGAGCAAGAACCTGATATACCACCTGATAGGCAAATCACCCTTTAAGAAAAAAGAGAGAGAGAGTTCTTTTGTTATGAGTGGTGTGGATATTCCCAGCCAGAATGATTACAAAGAAATGAAGATTTTATAACCATTTATATGAATGGGGAAGCACCACCAATCATTTTATTTCATCATTACTACTACTACTACTACTACTATACGTAGAAAACATCTTTCATATGGTATTTATTTCTGGGCAACCTGAACAATCTTTGGGGCAGGATTTACCGATCCAAGCATCTGTAAGAATAAACGAACAGAATAGGAATTATTACACAGTTAAGCAAATTCATTTTGCTTCAAGATTAAAGAAAATGACGACTCCAAGGCAAACCTAGAAAACTGGATATCATCCCCAAAAGGGATGATGTGCTTCCAGATTCCTAGTTCAAAGCTCAAATTTCAATTTCTCATCTGTGTTGTCATCTAATTGGAGTTCCTGCACTGGAGTTCCTGTCAAATATAGCTTGTTAAACTAATCAAATTCACAGGTTGCCAGTTTAAAGGTGATTTTAAGATGACCATCTTCATACAAAAGACATTGTATTTGGCTATATGTACAGTAATTAAAGTTGCCATTCTTTCTTTGGAAAATCAGAACTTGGATGCAAAGAAATAGAAATGTATACAAATATTAATGGGACCTGGGGAAAAATCTTTCTGAATCTCTTAGGTCTTCATTCTACGTTGAAAAAAAGTGTTAATGTAGATTTGTATCAATTTGAATAATTGTACCAGTTATTTGATATATTCTACACCACAAATATAGCAGGATTCTGCTCAAGCCCTGTTGAAATGAATTGTCAAGTTTCCATGTGCAACTCATTTCAGTAGATCTTATGCCTCAAGGATATCTTGTAAATGAACTAACATGCACTTAAGTCTGTTTCCTTACACTCAGAATTGCTTCAGAGTACTTATTTGTTAGGACAGCATTGTGTATATCATCCATGCTGAAAGCTGATTTCTTAAGTACATTTTCAAGGATAAATTGCTTTTAATTCTAAGCTCTGATCATTACAGGGCCCAGTTACAATATACACCCACAAATCAAAGTGCAACCCACCCTCCAACACACTGGCTGGTATGGATGTGTTTGGTTTGGTGGCCATAAATCCTGCAGCTGCTTGTTTTTTACAAGCACTCATTGTTTGAAAATCACTTCCTCTTTGAGCACGACATTTAAGGGTTTAGTAAATTTAAACTGGTAAAAAAGAGGGGAATCCTTCCATAACTTGTTGGAGTGGAAGGTGGTAAAAATAATTAGCAGCTGAGTTTTGGAAACTGAGAGGAAAGATCTAAATCTTATTTAGAATTTGATTATATTCTAAAGAATATTTCCTCCTTTTCCCAGTGCGTTCAGAAACTCTTCATTTTATTTATTTAGTTTAGTTTGTCAAGCATGTATGAGAAAACAAGTATAAATAAGCATGAACATAACATATAAACATATAAGTATAAATTGGTAATAAGTGTACACATAATAAATTAGTACGAATAAATGGGAGCAGTAGGACAGGGACGGAAGGCACACTGGTGCACTTATGCACGCCCCATTTGATTGCTGGAAGCTAGTTGGCACTTTACGTATAGCCTATGCTCTGGTTATATATCATTTCAGAAGTGGGCATTTAAATATGATGGTGCTAGTGTGCTTTTTTTCAACTCACTAATATCTCTTTTCCCAGTGAAAACCAGGACGAAAGACAAGTACCGTGTGGTTTACACAGATCACCAGCGACTTGAGTTGGAGAAGGAGTTTCATTATAGCCGTTACATCACCATTCGGAGAAAAGCTGAGCTAGCAGCCACACTGGGATTGTCAGAGAGACAAGTAAGACTTTGCTCTGTGTAATGTTTCCAAGCTGCCCCACTCAGTATTCAACCTCCCTCTCTTCTTCCAGTAAACCTTCCTGATATTACTTTTGTTTATAGTGATAAACGCACACAATGACTAATAAAACATAATACACCAAAGTGTTTGTATTAAACAAGCCACCCTGCCTTTTAAGAATATGTAAATGAATGTCCCTTTCAATATGAAACAAAATGTGTTTTAAGAATGGGAAAAATATCCCCTTAATTTACTCAGAGTCACTGTAGGATGATAGACAGCTGTCCAGAGTTTGGGAAACCAGTTCTATCCAGCCTGTGGTGGAAATTTCAAGAAATGCATTTCCTATGCAGAGCAAGTGCTCTGTTACTGAGCTTTTGTCATTCCTATAAAATAAAACAGGTTTATTACATAGGAATATTTCTCAGAGACCCAGGATTATTACACTGTTGGTTGCATTTGTTCAGCATGCCCTAAGTGGAAAAGCTAG
The DNA here is from genome assembly GCA_032468175.1 of Toxicocalamus goodenoughensis. NCBI lineage: Eukaryota > Metazoa > Chordata > Lepidosauria > Squamata > Elapidae > Toxicocalamus > Toxicocalamus goodenoughensis. Next base: position 9,263 of record JANHFN010004322.1, read on the forward strand.
GCCTATTCTTGTACAATGAACTAGTGCTTCAATTTAAACAACTTTCCTAACTTGGTGGCCTCTAGGTGCTGAAAAGCATGTCAACTTACTTATAAAGTCAAATAAAGCTTCATTATAAAGAGTCTTGTTTTTTAATATATGAAAATCATTTTTTGTCTCTGATTTCAGCCAGAGTTAGTAAGAATAGTGTTAAATTTGGTGATGTAGAGGCCATTTATCTTTCAAATTCTGTCTCTGCCCAGAATGTGAATGTCACAATCCCAAAAATTGGGCTATGTTAAGTTAATAAAAAGTCCAAGTTTATTTAATGCAGCTTTTTAAATTTAGCACTTTCCTGATGCATTGAAGGAAAGAAAAGAATAGGGAGAGAATACTGATCTATCCAGTTTCATAGCTAAGGATTTATACCTGGTTCTTTTCAGTCCTTGCTTCGCTCAATACAGTTTAGCACAATGTGTCCAGTAATTCATTTCAAATTCTTTATTCATGCAAAAGGAATGGTTTTAAGAGCAACTTTGACTGGATCCCCTAAGCTTAACCTGGAAGAAGAATGAGCTACAATGGACTCTCAAGGTCCATTGCTGTAACTCCTAAAGCCACTTTCGATCACCATTTGCTGGAAATTGGTAGCATAGTTCCTGCCATGATAAACATTTTAAAAACTTAGAACATAATCTTAATCTAATGAAAAGAGGAGGGTGGGACTCTAATCTTCTCCCCAAACACCTCAAAGAACTCCATGCCCCAAAATGTTTGTCCCTACACTCGTTGCATCATCCTAGCCCTGTATATATAAAAAAATATGTGCAGCTATGGAAAGATCCTCATTTCTAAGGTGCAATATTGGGATAGCTCTTTATCCCCACATGGAAATATTACAGTTTGGGGGATAGTTTCGGATAACAAATTTAAACTGAGAGGCCTAATATTTCTGGAACATTCCCACAGATATTATATTTTTTCATCAATATTGTCAGCTAGCACTTTCCTGGTTTTTGCATTTTGTCTATTCTTTTCCTAGTTTTGCATGCTGTATATTCTTGTTTGCATCCACATGATACGGATAAGAATGCTATGTACACAGACATCTGACTCCAAGCAGAAAAAGCTGTTTTGCAAAAGCTAATTGTGAACATAAATCATGAGAAATTGCAAATATCTTTCACCTAAGGTATCAGCCTGCTAGCATTTCGGGACATTGAGATCTTTCTATATCTGGGATTATAGTTGTCCACTTTTGTACTTTTTTTTAGTGAACAAGGATCAAAGTTGTGCAATATCATGATTCCATGATATTTCACAACTATAGGGAACTGGAATTGTCTGCATTTTGCCTTTTTTGTTTTTGCATGTTTTGAGAGAGGGAGTGATTAACATTTTACTTATATATCTGAGGTCATACTGATGACTTATACAGTTATTTCTTTTGTTGACAAATGAAAGACAGTGGAAAAATGCAAATTTGCATTATGGTTTGCCATTAAATGTTGTTGCCAGATCTAGAAGTCACAGAAAAATGGAGGGGTCCAAGGGCAACATAAAGCTTGCTATCCAGCAGTTGTTCCCTCTTGCTCAATCCTAAAGGTAGGGCCAACCCTCTGAGAATCAAATTTAAATATTAAGATGAAAGCAGGATGAAAATTTAAGGTACTGTAGCAAGTTATAGGGCTGCTAAGAGGTGCTTTTCAGGTATTTGAAGAGCTTAAAGGTTTGCACTTTTATGCTTTTTTTTCTTCAGGTTGAAGAAATTTAACATTAAATAATTTGGATATTTAAATCAAAACTTTACAAGCCATAACCCAGAATCTGTTGCAACTATCAGGTTGATTCAAATGGAGACAGTTGATATAAATGTCCTTTTACATGTATGTGGAATTAATTCTTCATTTGTTCAGAGCCATTATTGGCATTATCACTTTCTTTTCAACAAATATGGTTTTAGGGGGAAAACATCAAAAAGAGGGGGGAGACATCCCTGCAATTTAGAGCAATAATAATTGTCATTGTCTCAGCCTTTATTTTTTACTTTGTTTTTATGAGAGAATAATTTATTTGTATTAACTAGGTTTTCTTCAGCTTGAAGAAAGGACTTGAATTATGACCCAAGAAGAAGATATAGGAAGTTTAATAAAACCTGCTATCCATGAATGGATGGATGGATGGATGGATGGATGGATGGAAAGATGGATGGAAAGATGGATGGATGGATGGATGATCTGTCATCAAGATGGTATTGACCAAGGGTCTTCAAATTTGGCAAGTTTAAGACTTGTGGTCTTCAACTCCCAGAATTCCTGAGCTAACTAATGACTGGAGGAGAAATTTTGGGAGTTGAAGTCCACAAGTCTTAAAGCTGTCAAGAGCATCATAAGAGAAAATGTTGCATGGTTCTGGTGTTTCTAGGCATCATGGAATCTAAATATATTTTCCAAGAGATCTTTACTCTACCAAATGCTACTTTCTGAATTATTTTTGGCTGCTACCAATAGTTATTGTACTGCTAATCGTTGATTTTAAAATGCAGAATCTTATATACCATTTAATTGCCAGTTGGTTGTTGTACCTTTAGACATTTGCTTGATATTTCATTCTATTTAATTGTAGTCCCATTTTTTTGCTGCACTTCTTGACTTTCATTACTAGAGCTTGCAAATCATTTACATTTTCAGTGATTCTGCATAGTGAAGATTACCGTTTCTTCCTCTACATTTAAAACCACATTCATCTTCTTCTAGTCTAGCCCTTCTATATTTATATATGGAACAAGCATATACAGATAGTCCTCAACTTACAATTGTTCATTTAGTCACCTTTCGAAGTTGCAACAGCAATGAAAAAAGTGACTTTTGACTGTTTTACACACTTATGACTGTTGCGGCCTTCCCATGATCTCATGATCAAAATTTGGATGCTTGGCAAGTGACTCATATTTATGACCGTTGCAACATCCCAGAGTCATGGGATCAACTTTTACAAACTTCTGACAAGCAAAGCCAATGGGAAAGTCAGATTTACTTAACAACCACGTTGCTAACTTAACAACTAAGATGATTCACTTAAACAGTTGTGCAAGAAAGATCATAATATGGGGCAAAACTCACTTAACAAATGTCTCATTTAACAACATGAGGACAATGATATGTTCTGGGGTTCCTAGTTTCCTAATTTCTAGTCATTTTACAGTTTGACATGGTCAAGACAATCAAGGGCCTTTCTAAAGTTACTAAAGTCCAAAGTGGTTTCCTTTTTATATTGTTTGGCCTCCTCCATTAGCCAGCTTGCATCAGCAACAGCATCTCTCATTTCTTTTGCTTTCTAAAGCCAGGTTGAATATCTGTCCTCTCTCTCTTTACATGTGGGGTTCTCTTGGATGATCCTAAGCATTATTTTTAATAGTTATTAAAATAATTAATTAAATTAAATTAAATTATTTTAATAAATATTTAATATAACATTAAAGATAAGGATGCACACTCTGTTAAATCTCCTTTCTTCAGTGCTGTTGTGTTGCCCCTATCCAATTGTGTCATTCTTTTCTGGGTCAGGGTGTTGATATTGATGGTGTCAGTATTGGTATTCCTGAGAAGGATGAGCAAAGAAAAACCTGTGAGTTCCTCCCCCATCATATGTATCTTTGCTTTTTAAACATAGGAACTAAATATAGAAAATGTGTGTATAGAAAATGCACCATGCTAGCTTGTGTCTCTTGTATCCAAACCATCAAAATGCATGGATTGAAGACTTGCATAGTTTATTGTTTTATTTCATTTTATTAAATTTATATGCTGCCCCCCCATCTCATTGCCGAGTGATTACATGAAGATTTATGTAGTTTTTACATAAGATAATTATACTTGTAATTTTAATTGTTTTTATGTTTACCCTTTTACTGGTTGTAAGCCTTCCAGATTCATCTTATCAGTAAGAAGGACGGCATATAAATTTCATAAATAAATAAATAAATTCCAGTTATTAGGAAATGTCTTCATTTTGCATGCAGTGTTTGAGAATATGTGTCTTGTAGTCTTTATTTCCTATAGATGCCATTAGTCACTTGAACTTGAACAAACTTTTTTTAAAAAACTTGCGTGGATTAAAACTTACATCATGGGCAATCTAGAAGCACATGAAATTGTGTCTGTCCTTCTTCCTGATTTCATGCAAAGATTTTTACTCTTGGGTGCTTTTCCTGTCTTCTCAAAAGAGTTGGTTCTATGAGTTCAGGGTCATGAAGTTATGCTCTGTATATGTTGTGGTTAGCTGGCAGCAGGTGCAGATGGCTGAGGAGAGTGATGACTCTGATGAGGGCCAGGACCATCAGGGAATGGACTGCTGCCTTCAGAGATTGTGGGGGCTGGCAGCAGTGATGAGGAGATTCCCGAGGAGCCTGTGCCAAGCGCACGTGCACAAAGGATTACTCAGAGGAAAGAACAATTACAGCAGCACAGGCGACTCAGGAGTAAGGCTGCAAGGTAATGGCCCCTCCCTCAAGAG
>JANHFN010004322.1:13856-31274 GCA_032468175.1 Toxicocalamus goodenoughensis
AAAGCCGGCTGGGGAATTCTGGGAGATGAAATCCTCCAGGCTTAAAGTTGCCACGGTTGGAGACCCCTTTATTAGATAGCCCCTGGAGCATTCATTAGCCAAGACTTAGGAATGGGGATGGCTAGAGACCAAGTGTTAGATCGTTACTAAAATGTTTATTAGATGATCTGTTTTATATATCCTGCTTTATTCTACCCCCTGCTTTAGTGAAAAGGTATAAGGCTTTCTTAATTCTATTATTTGAGGGTCCTTGGCATTTTCCAGCCAGGATCCCTTTTCTTGGAGCATTTCAATAAAAGCAACCAAACCTGCACTTCATGTCAGGTGTTCATCTGTTTCAGCACCAGACTCAGACCCAAACTGGGGACAACAGAAGGGTGCATTCATAGTGTGTGTGTGTGTGTGTGTGTGTGTGTGCAGTTATCTGTGTGTGTTTAAGAGAAAGAATGAAATATTTCTACTGCTCAAACATGTTGCTATAATTATCTGTCTTTTGAACCTGAAAATACTAATGCAACTCAGAATAGATCACATGCAATGATAGCTAAACAATAGCCGCAACACAGGATAAAGCGCAAACATGCATGGAGATAGCATGAAGCAGAGTTACACCTGCTGCAATAATTAAGAACAGTGAAAACTCTTCCACATTAAAGCACCACGCAGTTCAATATCTCTGGACTTTTTTAACCTTTATTTTTCCAAGCCAAAAGGGAAGTATTTATAACTGAGAAGACATTAACCAACATATTTTCCCCTTTTCTGAGGAATAAAACCTTTCACATTTCAGAGAGATAAGCAAAAAGAGTTTTCCTGCAAAGGGAAGCTTTACAACCCCCAAGTCAAAAAAAAAAAAGCTTCCTTAATCCTCTGAATAAATGAATAATTCCTATCCCCAAGCTAGTCCTTGGTTTGAAACCTATCACATTGTAAAAGGGGAAGTGTATGGGGTCTGTTAATTTTGAGGTGGGAAGATCCCAGCCCTGTATGTCACCAGGATCATCCAGAGAATTTTTACTGATAATCTTGTGTTTCTGTGTTGAGCCTTCCAGCTGAAGTTTTTCTCTGTATTCAAAATTTCAACATTTTTAATGCTTTTCTTTTTTTAGCAATTTCCTTAAGTGTTTATTTATCACCCTGAGAAAACTATTTCACCACATAAAAAGCATGGCTTAGTTTTTTAAAGCTTTTGGTCCTTATTATAGCTCAATTCAAGGATTATTTTTAGCTGTCTTCTAGTTATGATCCTTCTCCAGGACTTATTAAGCCTTAGAGAAGGGTCATAACTAGAGGGCACATGTTTTGCATGCAGAAATTCCTAAATTCTTTCTAAATAACACACATGTCTTACATTTGTTATAATTTAAGAGAAAAATGATGTACCAGTGGTACGTGACACCAGCTAAATTGCCAAAAATATATACAAGAATACCAAATCAGTGTTGGAAGTGTGAAAAGCAAGTGGGGACTTCTTGTCATGTACTTGTGAAAAAGCAAACCAAAGTCTGACACAAATTCATAGAATGATGCTAAAAATATTACAGACTTATATCACAATGGAACCAGAATTATTTTTCCTGGATTTTATGGACAAGACATTTGTCGAAGTTTGTAGCAATCCAGCCAGCACACAGACAAATAATTCAGCAGGATTCATTATATAGAAGAAACTTCTTTATATACAATAATATAAAACATGATGCATGTATACAATATCCATGCAGCTCTTGCAACGTGGAAGAGAGAAGAAGTAGCAAGTACACAAACAAGCACTAGAACACTCAAGTAAAGACAAAATGAACTCTTTTATACACAGAACAGTTAAGCTAAGCCACGCCCAGGCTCCAAGCCATCACACAAAAAATCCTGTGCCTCAGTCACCAAACAGTCTCCGTTGGCTGACTTGTTGCCATGCCTATTCCAGTTCATGAATCCTTATACACTGACAAAATTAGAAAAGAAATACAGGAAATGTGGGGAATTAATATTATACTGTATATGGAATATTATATTGCATATGGCAAGATTACTGTAAGCAAAAAGTTAGAAAAGCAATGAAATGTCTACAGTGGAAGACTGGATTATAAAGTTAAATTTATAGAAAGTTAACTTGTAGAAGAAATGGAAAAGTGAACCAGTTAGATCAGAGAGAAAAAACAATACTTTTTAAAAAGTAAGGCATTTAGTTATTTGCTTACTCCTAATGGACAGAGTCTGGCCAGTCTAAAGCTATAACCATCTAACCTGAGAGATTCTAGGATGTGGCTATATATATAAAAAAAACTCTTGCACTACCACCACCCCGCCCTTCATCTTCCAGCTCGGAGCTGCAGTCTCTTAATTTGGGCTTCTCTCTGATGGACTGTACTCCTCCTTCCTCCCTGGAAAAACTCTGTGCTGCCAATGCTCGTCTCTACTGTCTCTCTGAGCGCACGTTTCATCCCATTCAGAACATGCTCAAGTTATTTAATTTAGATTATCCTTCCTCATCTTGGCACCTTTCAGATGAGCTGTACTACAATTCTCACAAGTTGAACTGTAGGTTAAGCTATCTGGAGGGCATCACCTTGAGGAATGGATGAAAAATCGTGTGCAATTAAGCCATCAATGCAGTTTTCATCCAAAAGGCATATTGACAAGCATAACAAAGCAATTAACTGCCTTAACTAGCCGTAATTCATATTCAGCACAGTATCTACATCCAGCTACCATAGTGAGGCACAAATTAATGATACTATCAAACATCGTGTTTGGATCCATACATATACAAATAAACAGACCCAAGAACAACCACCAAGGAGAATGGACAAGAATATATGAGAGCAGGGTTTCCAATTCATTAATCATTGGTCTGGAAATAATTAAGCTTAATAAACATACATGTCAACAAATTATCAGTATTGGTGGCTTCTTGAATTATTACAGTAGATAGCTTAAACTTTATGAAATATATATCAATCTGTCATGTGTCCTTTTTTTTTAATCCCCCATTTGAGAGATATACAAATGTCATCTCTCTCAAAAGATTTTTTTCTCCATTTGGAAAAAGCTGTCCTTTGTTTGCAACTGGTGTATTTCCCAAACAATGCTTTCAAATTACAAAAAGCCTCATGAAGTTGTACTATTGGCTTGATTAATTATATTTTTATTTTATGCTGCATGCCTATAAAGGCAGGGGTGGGATTCAACAGGCTTTACTACCGGTTCGGTGATTATGTTTCCAGACAGCTGAAAAGTGCTGCACGCAGGTGCGCAGCGTTCAAAAAGCTTCTTTTTCCCTGCTTGTTCGACCTCAGCTGTGCCACGCAAAGCAGCTGAGGTTGAAAAAGCAGGAAATAAAGGACAGGTAAGAGCCCGGGCGGGCGGGTGGCCCAAACAGCAGCAAACACAGAAACGGTCCAGTGTCTGCTGCTCTTCAGAGTTACCGGTTCTATAGAGCCGGGCAAAACCGTTAGCATTCCACCATTGTATAAAGAGTACATTTATAAGATCTCTGTCCCTGAACATTTCAGCTGTTTCAGCTCAAAACCAACATGCAGATTTTAAGTTTGGCTAAATACTTCTTGAAAAGGGAAACAGAATTATTAAGCAAATGTCCATAATATACCATCAAAACAGAAATGAGAATATAGGTCATACAAGAAAAGTTCCTATGAATTCATAGTAAGGGAATTATTTTTCCAAGTATAGTTCAATTTATGAGCCTATTTTACACCATAAACTTTCTCTTTCTTCTAATACACATTTCTACTAACTCACATATACCTACGCATGCATACGTATGCATTTCTATATTAAATCTGTAGATGTAACTTTATACTATGATCCTTTTGCTTTCCATTTCTGTGACATATCCATATACAAAGAAGTTGCAATTACAAACTTAGGTTGCATCATATTTGCTATGAACAGCCCAGTGTGGTAGTGCTAAACCATAAATCATGTATTTAGTCCCTTCAGCATAATGTTATGCATGGATGTACCTTTTATAAGATGTTAGATCACATGCATATACTGAAGTTTCAAGTTATTACTAATTATTTAGAAGCAAGGCGTACCTTTTTCTTGCACTCATGCATGTTGAGTATATTCTCAAGCAAATTCAAGCATATCTTAGACTCTCCGTTTCCTTGATGGACCATTTTGATAACAGCAAGTCCTAGAAACCCTTCGCTTCACTTCTTCATCTTACTGTTACTAGTCGTAGACATTTATGTTTATATATCTTCATCTCAAGACCAGCATGTTAAAAATTTTACTTCCCCCCAGAACCCCACAAATAGATATTACTACCATCATAGGACACTGACATCTTTAATATTTTGCCAGTAGGGCACTAGCAGTTCAAGAACCAGTTTGACAATAGATCTCAGATTTGATACTGGAATTTCAGAATGTTTTCATGTTGCCTGGTGGAACTTTCCCCATTCTTTGTAATTTTATAGAAGTACAATTAGGAAATTTCCATTGGAAATGGGCAGTCTCTTTAGACTCTGGATCAATGAAACTGCTTGATTAAAGACTCTTCTCCTGTAAGTGCAGCCCAGTGGGTATCATGCCTGCAGGGAAATAGATTCAGAAATGCCCAGCTGCAATTGGCACAAGTGGGGGCAGGGGGGTCTGTATAGCAAAATAATTCCAATGTGACTCTTTGGAAGCAATTTGAGCCAGTATATTTTTCTGTACTCAATACTGAAACAGATGTAGAGCAGCTGGGTGGTAGCTAATTGCCTCTTCTACATGCTCAGCTTTTTCAAGTAATTGTGTTCCCTTGTAGCTATAAAATTGTACTTCTATTCCCCCTGAAGCATCAACATTTCTGTGTGCTTGTGCTTTCCTAAAGCACACTGACATTTGAAAATACCTAGTCTGTTGACATGCAGGATAATTACATCTTTGGATAATAATGCATGGTGTTTAAATAATACTTTATACAGTATCCAAAGCACTTCATTTTCACAATCCTGTTTGTAAAAAATGTATTTAATATGGCTTAACATTATATATAAGCCCGGATATTTGGGTTGCTGCAACAGATTGGGTTTGCAAACTTTGATTAACCTATCCTAAACACTGAGAACTTTTTATGAAGCAAGTTCTGCATATGCTGATAATAAACTACTTTGCCACAATTTGGAGCCTTCCATTATTTCCCAGACTGCAACTTTTAGATTTCTAAGGCAGACTGGAGATTCCAGAAGTTGTAATCCAATTTATCGGAGAGCATTAGTCTCAGGAAGAGGTCTTACAAGCAATGTGATCAACAATGCAAAGCAGGCCCCTGTTCCATGGAACTTCCTGCCCTAAATGCAGAGAACACAATTTGCCAGTTCCACTCTATGATTAACTTGGGGCACTTCCAGAGTATTTGCCTCCCGAGTTTCAAAGTGGTCTTTGAACCATCTCAGGAATATCTTTGTTTCTGGCTGCTGAAGATTTTCATGAACCAAGTTTATCTGCCAAAGGAGGAGCATAATGATCAGCACTCTAGTCAGTACAATAAACCATGTCAACCTTGTTTCATTATATTTGTTTTGTTGACAAGGAGGAAACAGCAGCCATTGGGTAGGAGAAAGAAAAACAGGCCCTCAGTCAATTAAAAAAATATGGAATGGCAGCAAGGACCCATAGTATTTTCTTATGGGGAGAGGCGAGGGGGGTTTCCAATGTTAGTATAGGAATTCCAGCCAATGGGGAAAAATACCTAAATCTTGCAGCCCTTCCACAAAGTATCTTCTCTGGAGCTGCAGCTGAACCAGAATTAGCTTCTCAGCTACTGTTGTGGTTAGCCGGCAGCAGGTGCAGATGGCTGAGGAGAGTGATGACTCTGATGAGGGGCCAGAACCACCAGGGAGTGGACTTCCGCCTTCAGAGATTGTGGGGGCTGGCAGCAGTGATGAAGAGGTTCCCGAGGAGCCTGTGCCAAGTGCACGTGCACAAAGGATTACTCAGAGAAAAGAACAATTACAGCAGCACAGGCAACTCTGGAGTAAAGCTGCAAGGTAATGATCCCTCCCTCAAGAGGATAAAAGCCAGATTTGGAAAGGTGTTCTTTGCAGACAGCAAAGAAGCTCTTAAGCTCAACTGGTGGACATCTTAGTTTGTGAATCTTGTAAATTAATTCTTATCTCTGGGTTTTTGGCAGCCTTGACAAACAACTTGGCAAGGCTCTTTCTTGTCGGAGATAATTGTTGGAAAGCAGCCTTTTATCTGTAAAGGAACAGCATTCGTGATTAAACCTTGAAAGGTGGGGGCTGCTGCCTTTGTCTGTGTTTGCTCTCTGAGAACCCGGTTGGGTCAGAACAGTATATTACCAGAAGAGGCATTTACTTCAGTGGTGGGGTTCAATTTTTTTTACTACTGGTTCTGTAGGCTTGGCTTGGTATGCATGGTGTGGCTTGGTGGGCATGGCAGGGGAAGGATACTGCAAAATCCCCATTCCCTCCGCACCCCACTAACCTGCTTGGGACTTGGGAGACAGAGAATAGAGGGGGGGCGTGGCCAGTCAGAGGTGATATTTGCCAGTTCTCCGAACTATTCAAAATTTCCACTATTGGTTCTCCAGAACTGGTCAGAGCCTGCTGAATGCCACCTCTGATTTACTTCCATATTACATCAAGAGCACGGAGTGCATGATACAAGATAGCATAAGAATTTATGCTAAATATATAAGCAGTAAGCCAGAAAAATCCTAGTTTACTTTTCCCTTTTCCCATAACAGTAATAGGAGTGAAAATGAAAAAAAAAGGGGGGGGGGAATCAGGATCATTTTTTAAAAATGCATGCAAAGTATTTCTGAATGCCCCCCAGGTGCTCAATATCATGAGGAAAGATCTTACGGAATGGGAATGGGTTTAAGATCCCTTTGATCTCCATGGAATCTAGGCATGCCTAAAAATGTTTGCATTTAGATTTGAGGAGGCTTAAATCCAAGCGTGCATGTGTATCTATTGTACAAAGTCAGTTATTGGCCACCTCTATATACCAACACTGCCAGATTTTGTTTGTCCCCTTAGTTATCAGTGAAGACATCTTAGCATACCCTTTGCTTGCTTAGTTGTTATTGCAAAACACACACACCTTCATTTTCAAAGTCCAATAGACTTGTATTTCTAACTTCTGAGCACCACCCCTGCTCCAGGTGTCCTTGGCATTCCTAGAGGTGCATTTGTTCTGAGTCGTTTCCCACATGACTAGTAGCTTTGCTTCGCTTGCCCCCCTCCCCGCTGCCCCCCTGCAGGTGTTTGGGTGAATATTAAAACAAATCTGCCTCTAATGTGTCCTAGATTTTGCTACTTTCTACTGTTGAATTTTGGATATAAGTCAATGATACACTTTCCTCCAACCTGTCCTCTAAAATTCATTTTAATTCTCTTTCCTTTCCTTTCCTCCTCCTGCTCTGAAAAACACAAAAAAGGTCCCAGCTTTCTACTTCGATACAATCACCACTACAAAGAAACCTTTTTGAATTCAAATTTAACATGCAACGCAAACTAGCAAACTACGTTCAGTCCTAAACTTACAAAAGTTTTTTTCCTGCAAGTAAGAAAACTCCCTATCCCTATTACATGGTGGCATTGTTGTAGTTGAAGACTGGACAAAAAATATTTCGTATGTCAGTGGATCCTGAAAGCATTTTGATCTGTTGAGTGGTAGTGTAAACCCAGCTTTGGTTGGAAGGCAGCAAGCAGTATATTTAGGAATAACATTGTGCTCCTTTTTGTAATATGCTAATGGTAATGGTGAAGGGACATAGTGGCTCAGTGGCTAAGACGCTGAGTTTGTTGATCAGAAAGGTCGGCAGTTCTGCAGTTCAAATCCCTAGCACGCTCCCGTTACTTGTCTGCAGTTCGAAAGCATGTAAAAATGCAAGTAGAAAAATAGGGACCACTTTGGTGGGAAGTTTCCGTGTGCCTTCGGCATTTAGTCATGCCAGCCACATGACCACGGAGATGTCTTCAGACAGTGCTAGCTCCTCGGCTTTCTAACGGAGATGAGCACCGCCCCCTAGAGCCGGAAACCACTAGCACTTATGTGCGAGGGGAACCTTTACCTTAATGGTATAAAAGCACTGGGGGGAGGATGTTACCATATTCCTTTTTTGGTCATGCTAAAATTTTGGCAAAATTCTTTGTACTGCCTTCTTTGTACTATAGATTCTGAAGTTACCTGTTTAGGAAGCCACAGATAACACATGTACTATTTGTTCTAGTGAATTGTGTGGTGAGGTTTGTGGTTCGTAAGTCATTTAGGTTCACAATTAAGATCTTGATGGCGTAGGCATTCCAGTTATGTGTTGTATAATTCTTCTGAAGCAAGTGTCATTGGTTTAATAGCACTGAGCCTTGTAAAGATGCACCTAGAAGTTGCATTTACACCCTCAGTAGCTTGAGTTATATCCAGCAATGCTTAACCAGGGAGAGTTCATAGCTCAGTGCTAAAAGGCAAGGTTTGTATGGAGAAACTCTCAGGTTCTGAGTTCCGGTCTGTAATCTTGGAGTATCATACAAGGGATGGTAGTAGACTGCATGGAACCGAAGCATAATTTACTACTAGCCACATTGCCTTGATCCACACTCCCAGATTTTGGTATATATATAAAACACTCAATTTACTATATGTTTTTTAAAAGATGATGTTATCATATATCATCTAACATTTAGTGCTGAGTTTCTACTAGTCTGTTCCTTAGCCTGAACCAGGGATGTCAAACTCAAGGCCTTGCATTGCTTCGGCCTGGTCTACCTGCGTCCCTTCGGCCTGTCTACCCATTGTGAAGAAGAAACATGTCAGCAGTTTGGGGAGTGGTATCAAGCTGGCCACCCACACCCAGTTGGCCACGACCCCCCTCGCAAGGTCAACTACAACCCTGTTGTGGTCCTCAATGAAATTGAGTTTGACTCCCCTAGCCTAGACCATTTGATTAAAGCCCTATTCCCACAGCATGCGGGCTGGGAATTCTGGGAGTTGAAGTTCATGTATCTTAAGACTGGCCAGATTGAGAAATGGAGATACTTTACACATAACAGACAAAATTCTGATTCTAATGTTACAACAAAGTGGATATATTTATTTCCCTTAAGAAAACAAGATGGTCTTCTCCTTTCTAAAAAAAATGATCTTTCTGCTTAGATTCTCAGGAATTTGTTACAAGTTTACTCTCTTTTTGTAAATCTCCACTAAAAAAGAGCGTAGAAGGGAGAACTTTGCTTTTCTAATCCAATCCCTTCTGTATGTTTACTCAGAGTAAATCCTGTAGTACTCTATAGGTAAATTTGCACAGGAGTGTTATGTGGATAAACTCATCATTGTGCCCAGACTCACAAACTTGAATACAATCCAGCCAGAACAGTTTTAGCCAAGGTGACCATGAATCTCTGCCCTGAGAGCTGGTGCCATCTCACTGACCTTGTTTGGATGGCAAGTAATAAGGATGGGTCTAGTTATCACTTGGGTGGGAGGCCCCCAGGAATCCTAGGCTGTAAACTAGACTGTGAAGTTGAAAATATCTAGCTCATTATTATTGACACTAACTCTATCTTCCTCCCTAGGTGAAAATCTGGTTTCAAAATAGGCGGGCAAAAGAAAGGAAAATCAACAAGAAAAAGTTACAACAATCTCAGCCTGGATCGGAACCCCTGAGTCCCATCTCCTCCATGCAGGCAGGGACACCTGGTTCTGTTCCCAGTGGAGGTGTGTTGGGTGCTACTGGCTTGACCCCAACTGTTGCGCAGTGACAGCCATCGTCCTAAGGAAAGACTGAGCAGTTGAAAAGTTTCTGCATTTCATACAGAAGAGGAAGAGGCCACCAGCCACACACACACACACATACACACACACACACGAGCCAGCCCAGGAGGAAAAAGAACCACTAATCCAAGAGTGAAAAGGATGAAGCAATGGTGGTGACTCTCTATATCCTGCGCTAGGACTGCACTGAACAGGGCACACTTTGGGATTTTTCTGCCCATTTATGCAAAATACACTGTGGGCCAATCAATATACTCTGGGCCAACGGGAAGGAAGGGAGTTGAGTTTCCTTAATTTGTTTAATTCTTGTCCCAGATGCTGCCATAGATATCATGTCACTTGACATTTAACACTGCAATGAAAAAACACCTTTTCTCAGGGAATTGGGCCTGGAATGCCTGCTTGTTGTTCTTTTTGTTTTGTTTCATTTTTTAATTACCAATGTGTTGGGTTAATGATAAATGTTAACGGGTGGGAAAGAAGAAATTAAACCATATTTTACTTTGTTTTTCTGGTATCCTAAACAAACTGAAAAGAAGAACCATTCACCTCCCAACTGGCAGGAAAGCATAAGAGAAAGAAGCTGCTGAGATGCTTTGAAACAAGTAATTGGATGGTAATTTATTGAAAACAAGCATATAAACAAGTGATGATATTATATCCAGATTCCTGCCTGCCGCCTGCCATCTCTTTGTCTCTGATGTTAGCAACACTCTATGGGAGAAAAAAATCTATTTTTATGAGGACTTTTTTTTTCCAATAGTGAACATTTTTAGAATCAGCAGGACAGTAAGATTCATGCTGAGCCTTACTTGTGATCCTGAGCATCCTTTAGTCCTTGTTATCCTGTTACTGCCTTCTGACCCATTACTGCCTGGGCTGCTTAACAAAATATGTCTACATTTGGGGTAAATATTTTGAGGACATCATTTGGCTGTTGAAATATATTTTCTGCCATCTCCTAAAATAACAGGCAGCTCTTCCCAAAATATTCCAATAGTTGTTCAAGCATAGCCCTCTTACATCAATTTGCCTTCCCAAATATGAAGGAGGGAGAACAGCATCTACACACTTTGATTTAGTGATGGATGACACAGCAGAAGCTAGCTCTGTTACTGAATGATTAGCAGATTTTGTGACATATGGGGCTTGAGCAAAGAAAGCCAATGTTTTCTACTCAAGATGGGGGAACACTGGGGTTACTACCAGGTCATTCTGGAACTGATTTAAGTTGCAAATGAGGAAGCTAGATTTCTTGGATCTGGTACTACTGGCTGCAGGTTATTAAAATCCAACATAATTAGAGAATCCTGACTGGGGTATATAGCACCCCAATCCTTAATCAGAGTTTGGAATGAAACTCTGTTTATTCTGATAAGAAAAACATAATTTATAAGAATAAGGGCAATTTTGATCATTCTACAGGGCTTGAGGGGGGGGGGGAATGTGCAGCCTAATTTTTAATGCCAGTTTCTGCCAAAGTCTGTCCAATCTGGAATGGGCAGGACTAAACTCAAAGAGCTGTAATCCATAGTATGTGAATTTGTATCCACAGGCACCTATGCTGGCAAACTGGCATCTGCCAATGGTATTGATTTCTCTTTTCTCCATTCATCCCCACATCTGCTGACTAGCATCTTTGGGGGGGGGGCATTTGGGAGCTGAGAGGTCAAAGAAAGTGCAGGAGGGTCCACTCGCCTTGATCGTCATCCATTTACTTGAAAATAGATTTCCTTAAAAAAAAGGAAAAGTGAGCCATGTAAATTAATAATAAACAAAACAATTTATGTATTGAATACATATGCAAGCACCCTTACCTTAGTGCTAAAATGATGTGCTCTTTTTAATTTTACATTTTTAAGCTGACTTTCAAATAAAACATGTAGAATTCATGCTGTGAAAAGCAGGAACAATCCAGGGGAAAACTTCTTTGAGCTTAAGCCAACTTTATGGAAACGAAGCCATGCCTTTTTTCCTCGGACCCATTCATTTCAATGGTATGTAAATAGAGCATTGTGGAACTAAAGTCCTGGATTCCATCCAACTCCGAATTTCTCATGAAGCTTCAGCTGAGAACCGCAGAACTACATGGTCACTGTATTGCTTGGTTTACTTAATATGATTGGGTTTATGAATAGATAAACAGATAGATCTACTAATAGAAACTTGTTCCTTTATGGTCAAGGAATCTGTTCAACATCCTATGAGATGTTTTCAGTGATTTCCATGAAAAATCACAAGTGATTGGAATTTTTCCTGTTATCAAGACTCTTAATATGGGCTGCCATATATATGTAGCCTCTTGCCACATGTGCAATTTCAGAGCAATAGCTCATTGGCATTTAAATAGTAATCCCTTTGAAAATTTGAATGACTTTCAGAAAACACCTTTAAGAACTGAGAAAGACTTGCCTATATTGGGAGGTAGTGATAGTCATTATACCCAACACACCTGGAGGACACCTAGCTGGAAATCTGCTTTCGAGAAAAATGGATGGAGCTTAGAAGAAAAAGTCCATAGTGGAGGAGGAAAAAAGGAAATACTTTTTGAAACTTTATCAATGGTAGAAGGAAAATATAGTAAGACCTTAGAGTAAGACCTGTGTACATCCCAAATAGAAACCAGTTTCCGTGATTTCAGTGGAAATCATTTCTAGTAAATGAACTTTAAGGTATCCATTTATTGCAAATACCTCATTCCTCGCAAATCTGAGATCTAGATGTTGTGAGAAACCATCTAAGTTCTCTTGGTTAAATTCTTTCTAGTGAGATCCTCAAATTCCAGCTGTTTAAACAATTGGAAATGAGTTTAAGTATGTAAACATCCATACTTGCCTCTTTTTTCTTTTGAAGACATCAACAGCATGATTCAGTGAAAACTCATTCAAGGAAATCACACTGTTACTTTTCTCCATGGAAAGTGCATAGAAATACTTAATATCACTTAGACTGTGTCCAAATAATGCAGTTTAAAAATACTAATCAAATATGTTTTTTCTCTCTTGGAGTTGGACAGTAACCTAACTTAATTATGTTGGTATTCTTGAAAGAGTTTGTTATTTTCATCAGTAATTATAGCTATATTCTTTGAAGAAAATCAGGAATTCTAATGGAGATGGAGGTAAAATTAAAAACGCACATGAGCAAATCAATGCATACATTGTCATAATCAAAAACTTTTTGACACAAAATGAGAATGTTTTTATTTGAATAAGTCTTTTTTAACAACAATAACAAGGATGGTGACTTAAATATAAAATATAAAATTATTTTAAATATAAAATTGCAGGATTAACTTTTTCAGGGGGAAAAGCCACACAGAAGCCTAATGGAATAATCCATCACTGTCGCTAGATTTGCTGGCTGTTTTAAAATTTCAAATTGTTAATTACCTCAAAATTTACATGCTGATAGCTCTTTCTCTACTAGAATTGCATTTTCTGATTATTTGTATCTTTGTATGAAGGAAACCCAATCCTCCTTTCACCAGTGGAATGAGATATTTACTCAAGTGCAACACTGAATTAGGGTTGTGCAAAGCATGGAAAGAACGTTTTCCTTCAACAAAGATTCAAGGCAGCAGCATCTTTATCTGAATTAAGTCTTGACGTCCTGTGGTCTCAGCTTCTGGTGAGGAGATTGTGAAGAGCCACATGTCAAAGGGGGTTTCTGTGCCTACATAGGGTGTTCCAAAAGTAGCTGAGAGAGAATATCCTGCAAAACTCTTTGTATTCTCTGCCTAGTAGCAAACAAGAAAAGAAGGAAAGAAAGAAGAAAAAGAAAGAAGGAAGGAAGGAAGGAAGGAAGAGAGAGAGAAGAAAAAAAGAAAGAACCAGGTTACTAACTTATCAACTGCAGTTATTCACTTAACAACTGAGGTAAGGTTGTAAAATGAGGCAAAACTCACTTAACAAGTATCTCACTTAACAACAGAAATCTTGGGCTCAATTGTGATCATAAGTAGAGGACTACTTGTACTGAGATGCCTGAACAAAGAGCTGCTTCTTTCGGATGGTAACAGTGGCCATTCTAGAGCTAAACTAGGAATTGAAGTCCAATTCACTCCTTTTTTCCCCCAAGTCAAGTTATGAAATACAGAAAACTTGAACTGGCCATCCATTAACCACAGCTGATCCAAGAAAATAAAAATAAAATAAAGCTACAAGGATCTGCCCATATCTCCATCATTTAGGCTTAACCTGCTTCTTATAGGTGGCAAATATATGAAGTGAGACCCTCTTTTATCCATCACTAGTAATAAAACATGACGTCCAGATGTTCTGACCCACAGCAAATAAACTTGCACAGCAGATTCTGCAAACTTTTATTCGTTAACATCTCCTTACATCAATATTGTCCAGATGGGTCACACGGGAGTGCATACAAAGATACCTTTGTGACGTTACAGTACTGCAAAGGCATTTCTCCCAGGTTCCAGTTTGGAAAAACTTAATTGGAGAAGTTGTTCCTCTTAATAGTACAACAGGTCACCTATTTTCTTAGTAGATTTATATCCTGTTTTTATTCAAAGGGGCCAAAGGGTTGGCAACCATGGGCGTCTTTCCTTTCAGTGCACCTGATGACGAAGAGACCTGTTGCACTTGCTAGCTAACCAGGGAGATGAACTTGTCCCACCCAATAGCCCCAGGGGTCCCCAAACTTGGCAACTTTAAGACTTGTGGACTTCAACTCCCAGGGAGTTGAAGTCCAAAAGTCATAAAGTTGCCAAGTTTGGAGACCTCTGGAATAGCCTAACTCCCCTCCACCTTGTCTCTTGCCTCTTCCTTATGGAGGAAGGGAGGGCCAATCTATGGAATCCGGGAGGGCTCAGTAAAGAAACAATCGACAAACATTCCATGTCCTCCCCCCCCCACACACACACACACCCTCGACCCCACTCTGGGCAGCCTGGAGCCCCGGTACCTCTTTAAGAAGCGATTAACCATAAACTAATGGCTGGAAAGACGCGGAGGGCAAGCCGTCCGGCGTTGGGGCTTGCTTTCCCAAAAAGATCCCTCTTCCCCAGTAAGCACTGAAGAGCCGCCTCCACACCCGAACCACGGCTGCCAGGCAGGCAATGGAGGAAACCTCAGATACCTCCGTTGCTAGGGAACGGGAAGTCAATAATGCGTATTTGGATTGTGGAACGGAGCGCAAGGTCTGTTTGTTTAGTGGTTAGAGGTTCAAAAGTCAACATTGTCTCACTAGCAAGCAGAACTCGCCGCCTGTGGAATGAAGAACGAACTCACACCAACCCATTAAGCCAATCAACAAAGCGAGCTGCTGCAATGGCAGCACCCCAAATGGACTTTAAACAGAACCGAATAACAAGAGTTGGAAGGGTCCTTGGAGGTCTTCTAGTCCAACCCCTTGCTCAAGCAGAAACCCCTATAGCATTTCAGACAAGTGGTTGTCCAATCTTTTCTTTAAAACCTCCAGTGACTACTCTGGAGGCAGGTCGTTCCACTGATGAATTCTTAATTTAACCAAAATAGAGCTGCTGGAAGGGTTGTGCAGGCAGAGATCAGAAAAACCAAACAGGTAAAACAAAATGAAGCTAAACTCTTGGCTTTTCCCTTTGTGTCAGAGATAAGCCAGAACCAGGCAAAGCCCATTTTGGTTTGTATGCTGTGGGGACCAATCCTTTGATCTGGTCTATGTATAAGCATAATAATTACATTGAGCATATTCTGACTTATTCAGTAGGGTATAGTTAAGCAAATCATAGCTTACTAGGATTGTGAAAGGACCTTTTTTTCCAGGACCAATCAACTTTGGCAGGGCAAAGATTCCTGATCTTTTTCTTTCTATGCTTTCTTATTCAGGATTCATATTCTGGGTTTGCACAATGTGTTAATCTAGGCTACAATCATATCTTGTATCTTTGGATTTAGCAAGCTGTGTGAACTGGGCCATCACTTTAATCCACAATATATTTGTCACAGAATATTATATTAATTCACCAATTGCCCTTTAACAACCTGAGATTGCATATTTGTTTGAATCCAACAAGTTCAACATTTTTTTTGGAGTTCTCGTTGACAAGTTACTCCATTGAATATTGCAGTTCAAAACTCCCCAAGAAAGAAAATAAACCAAACTCAGTTATGTTTCCTTCTGGGGTAAATACACATAGAACAAAGCTGAAACTAACACATTTCAGAGCAGGAAGTTTCGTTAAAAGTTTCATTTAGAAGTTTCATTTAAGCACAATGACTCAGGATCTTTATTCCACAGAAAATTCCACGGAATTTCATTCCATGCAGCAAGCGTGCTTACAGGAGCATCCTCAGCTATGATTGGTTCATCTGCAAAATCAATTCTGAAATTGCTGCAGACCCTGAAAGGGGATGAATTAAGAATCTTTCCAGAGGTAATTTATTGCAAAAAGAAGGTGCATCTATTACAGAGGCTCTGAACCTATTTGCTTTCCACAAACTCTCTTCCGTTTGTTGCTGGGGACACAGGATTCTCTCTTTCCTGTTAATGCCACATTACTGTTATGTTGAAGACTAACAGATTTAGGGTATATGGCTGTGATTGCTTTTTATCCCCAGACTCCAGGCATTTTCATTCCTGGGCTTTTTGTGTCACCTAGGAACAGAGAGGCACTGCTTAAGGAACTCTATTAGAGCTACCTTTCACAGTTATAAACCAAGAGTTCTGTATACTCTGGACTAGACAAACAGCAATGTGTCCTTTTCTGCATAGGTGCATGCCAAATGCAACATGGTGCAGAAAACATCAGCTATTATTTCTGCGCCTTTCATTTTGTTTTAATTGTTTTTAACTTTTGTATTTTTGTACCATTATATGTTTTTAAATTTGCTGTACACCGCCCCGAGTCCTTCGGGAGAGGGGCGGTATAGAAGTACTATAAATAATAAATAAACAGATGAATGCATTCTAGACCATCTCCAAAATATCAGTTGACTGGATTATTTTAATCAGTCTTCTTCTGTGAATCTAAATCTACAGAATTATCTATTCATAACCTGAGAGCTCCATAGATCTCCCTGCTTTCACATTGCTAGTTCCATACAAACAGAATAATTAATTCTATATATGTTGCGATTAATTCATTGGGCTAAATGCCAATTAGAACTTGTCCAAATCATTGTGCAGAATACAAAACCCTCAGTTATTTAGGAGTGATGTATTCTAATTTTTAAAAAAGTCAACTTGTGGTGAGACTTGCTTTTTGCAATGTACTAGCCCACATGGAGCTTCATCCCTTTGAAATATCATCCCTTCAGAAATTAGACTGGAAATTACAAAGGCACAGGAAAGTTGGTCAGAATTGATGGCAAGATGAATGCAGACACACTTTCATAAGGCCCTGAAGACTTGGTTTTGCCAATGGTCCTGAGAAGTGGGATGGAGCCCATCAAATGGCTTATTTTACTGTGTGTTGTCACACCCAACTTTCCTTGCCACAGTTCTTAATGAATCATTGCAACTGATAACTTAATAACACGATTTTTAGGTAAATCTGCTTTCCCATTGACTTTGTCAGAAAAATCACAAAAGATCTTCACAGGATCCCAGGACTTTGCAACCATAAATATGAGTTCATTGCCAAGCATCTGAATTCTGGTGGCTCAACAGGCTCAACAGCCGGAAAGCTGTTATTAACATCTGCTGCTTGCAATTACTGCAGGCTCGAGT